>PVJX010002250.1:0-134325 GCA_004027295.1 Dolichotis patagonum | reverse complement strand
GGAGGAGGAGAAGGAAGAAGGAAGAAGGAAGAAGAAGAGAAAGACAAGGAGGAAGAACCACTTAGCAGATTAAGGAAGCACGGGTGTTTCTATGGATGACTGTGTACAGTGTTGTAAGATTACAAACCCAGAAGAGAAGACCCATCACAGAAGTGGGTGATACCAACCAATAGGTTTATAGCTGGACAAAATAATAAAAAGGGAACTAAACAAGGACACAATAACAAAGGAAAGAAGGCAGGCCGCCCTTTTTCTTCACAGGGCTCCAGTCTTCCCCATTGCCTCTGGCTGGCCTCAGTGCCCCAGCCCCAGTGCACGTCCTTCAGCCTTGGCATGCAGACTTGCTTTCCAACGCAGGCTCACCCCACACTCCCGATGATCTTCCACACCTTGGGCCTTCAAACGTACCCTCCAAACCTCCGGGACACAGGCAGCCATTTGCTTTCCTCGGCCTCTGATCCGGCAAAGGGCCACCGGACTCCAGCTCAAGCTCAGGCAGCACGTGGCGGCTGAGCAGGACCTTCTCCCTTGACGCCTCAGCCTTTGCGTTGTCCTCAGGGACAGCTGGGGCAGGTCCCTGAGACTAACCTATAACCTCCTGCCCTGCCCGCCGGTGCGGGTGCACCCTGGCCCCCTGGCGGGCACTCGGGGGGCGCAGTGCGGGCCAGGGACCTCAGGGGCTTTCTGAAGGGCGCTGGCTCTCTGGCTTCCAGGGCAGGCAGATTAACTCGGAGAAGACGAGGGCGATGAACAGCTGCTGCTTTCATGGGGAGTGTAGGCCTGAGCAGGACACTGAGCTCCATGCCCCGCTCTTGACTGACAGGGAGATTTGCTGTGGAGACAAGTAGCCATTGTATGGGGAAAGGGGCAGGAGTTGGGCTCCAGGACGGCTTCCCGAAAAGGGCTGTTTGAAACCAGTTTTGAGAACAGGGAGGAGCCTGTGTGGGCCCCAAAGAAGGCGGGGCCCCGTAGAAGGCAGGGCTCTGCACAGCTAGACCCCGCTCTGGCCCAGGAATTCGCGGCGATCGCCTGATCAAGCTGCTGCAGTCAAACTGCAACAATCACCGCAGCAGAGCTGAGGAGCACAGTGTGGGGCCCACGGCTCAACAAGGCTCCGTGGTGAGGCTGGGCAGGAACTGGAGACAGTGGCAGCAGACTCCCTGGGACTGGCTCAGCAGAGGCAGTGGCATGTGCCCACGGGCTGTGTTGCCTGGTGACAGCCAGGGAACCCATGCTGGAGAGGGCAGCCCCGGTCCACTCCTGCCAGCCCCCCAGCTGCCCTACCTCTAGCTACCACTTGTCCGATGATATGGAGCCCTATCCAAGTTGCCCAGAAATACCCTCAAGAACAAGAGCGTGGCTATTGTTGAGCACTGCAGCAACTAAGCGCCTGGGCCCAGGTGCGCAAGGGCCAAAGAACTGCAGCACTGAGCATGGGTTTGCACAGTCAGAGAAGCTGTGTGGGGCCACCACTGCTGACCAGCCCTGTGACTGAGGTAAGTCACCTCACCTTCTCTCTCTGGGCCTCAGGTTTCTCCGTGGTGAAATGAGTGGCACCAAATGGCCTCTCCTGCAGTCCTGTGACTGACCCAGTACATAGCCCAGCACCTTCAGGACAGAAGGTGGGCTGAGGGTGGATGTGTCCTTGGAGAGACCCCTCACATGTGCTGACCCTTTGTACATCAAAGCCTTAATATAGCACCAGCAGCACCTCTGATTCAGGGTCCTGTGACAGCTCAGGTTTGACCCCTACCTGGGCAAAAAGTCACTAACACATGCATGCACTCAGCCGGCTCCTCCAGGTCCAATACAGAGGTGATCAACAGGACTGTTGTCCCTGAGTCCCCTGATAGGCGTGAACTCTGCTGCTTACTATGACTCTTTCTGAAGAAGCAGACCTTCTCCCGGGGTGGTAAAGGGGAAATGGAGCCAGCTCCGTCCCGGCTACGAAGGAAGGCCTCAAGAGCTTAAGATCTTCTAAAGACAGTTCTCCAGGGTCTCCCTGCTCAGAGCCAAGCATTTAGTCTAGAATGGCTGTTACACTTTAGGACTAAAATGTCCCCCCAAAGTCTCATGTTCAGAGGTGGGGCTTTTGGAAGGTTATTGGATCATGGGTGTGCTATATTCATCAATGAGTTCAGAGCTAACCGTTTGGAGCTGGGCCTGGCCAGAAGGACGGAATTACTGGGGCTGTGCCCTCGACGCATGTATTCTTGTCTCGTGCTCCGCCCGTGTCAGGCACGCTGTTCCAGGATGGGAAAGCTGGCTCATGCAGTGGCCCCTTCCAGTCAGCACCTCCTGCCTACCGGCCAGCACAGCTTACTCCCACAATTCAGTTTCACACCAAATCTGCCTCTGGAATTGACTCTTGCTGTGTGACAGGCTGACCTGACCTCCACAGATCACTCGATGTCTTTGGTGCCTTGTTCTCTCTAGAATCCGAGATCTGTCTGACTTTTGCCAAGCAGTGCTGTGTGTATGGTGCCCGCCCCGCCCCTAGGCACTGCCCTCCATACACCTGCCTGACACCTTCACAGATCAGGAACCTGCCGTTCGTGCCCCCAGCTCCCCAGTGCACACTCACACAGTGGGTGCACACACTCACAGTGGGTCTGACTTCTGCAGCTCTCGTGCTCACGGGCGTTGGGATGTGACCTTTCAGGGTCCCAGCCCCTCCTTCCACCACTACACACTTTCTCCAATTGCACTAAAGATTCCATCATCAGGGCCAACTGAAAATGAGAATGTCACACCCACCACACACACAGGCCTCCCCAGAAGCACAGAAGAGAAGCCCTCAGGTTCACACTCGCCATCCACCAAGTAAGGACAGCCCCACTGGTGCCAGCCTCATGCCACGGAGTGCCATGGTATGGTAAGTCTGAGGCCAGTTTTGATCACATAGCAAGTCTCAAAAAAAGGAGGGGGGGAGAAAAACGAGCAGGAGAAGAAAGTATACATCTTAAGAAATATTGAAAAAAAAAACCCCTAACTCTCCATAAAAAAAAAAAATCTAGAAAAAGGAAGGAAATAATAATCAAGATTATAGTGGGGATAAATGAACTATAGAAGCAATGGAGAAAATCCATTAAGCCAAAAATAGTTATTTGAAAAGATCAACAAAATTGAAGGAAAAATTAGCTAGACTGACAAAATAGAAAAAGGACTCACATTATTAAAATTTGAAATAAAAACTAATAGTGACGAGAACATCACTTTGCAGAATTAGAATGACTGTGAAAGAATACTCTGCACCACTGCCTGCCAACAACACACAATGAAATATCCTTCCACCGTCCATAGGAACGCATGCTGATGTATCCGACAATGTGAACAAACTTGAAACATTGTGATTCTACTTCTAGGAAATATCTCCAGCAGTCAAATACATAGAGACACAAAGTAAAGTAGAGCTTCCCAAGGATTGGAGGGGGAAAGGAAGTAGGAATTAGTGTGTAGTGAATACAGTTTCTGTTTTAGACGATGAGAAAGTTTTAGAACTAGATAACAACAGCTGCACAACAGTATGAATGGAATAAATGCCATGAAATTTCACTTTCCAAAATAAAAATTAACCCATTATTTTATATGTATTTTATCACGATTTTTAAAAATGACAGCAGGGCATGATTGCATATTGCTTTCAGATCTTGGATGAAGTGCCAACTCTTCCCATTTGGTTTTCTAACCAAAGGATTGGAGTATTACAGGAGTAGTACAAAGGGTAATTAGGGCTTTTGTATGTAGTCCTTTATTACTGGTTGTGGGAAAATATGATCAGAGGAATGCTTGCTATGAATGTAAAGTGAAGGGACTTTGACAGCACTGGCTGCCAGGCTTCTGAAATGTGTGGTTAAGTTTAGAGCAGATCTGCAGAACAACAGCAGAGTCGACAATAGGTTATTCTCAGAGAGAGTTGCTCTTTGTGTTCCTCCTGGCTTCTGATAAACCTCCTACTTGACAAGCTTGCTTAAAGCACATTAACACATGTCACACAGGAGGCAAAATTTTTCCACCCCTGTGCAATAATCAAAGTGCCTACACAGTTGTTGCAGGGTTTTTTTCCTTCTGCATTTTTGTTCTCATGTCCTTGGTTTATGAATAAAAGGTCACAGAAGTTTCAGTTCAGGGGAATTTCCTTTCCTTGAGGCTCTCTCCATGCTTCTGGATGATTGAATAAGTCTTGTCTCCAAATACTCTCACTCTCTGCACTGCCATGGTTATGCAGGACAACAACTGGTCTAAGTCTCACATAGCTTCTGGTTTTAGGAAATATTATTTTATATTAGGTAGAGACTTACGCAGGTTTACTTCAACTTTAATAGTGGTATAAGATAATTTTTCTAGTGTCTGTGGATAACCTAACACCACAAAAAACCCAGTAACATACATAACATAGTACAAATATCATTTATCAGTTTATACTCAGAAAAATCGTGTTGGCCTTGAATTACAATCATGGCCCCTTCATCTTTTTTTTTTTTTTTAACTGCCTCTTTTGTCCTATTTCCAAAAGCATTTTCCTCTTTTGAGTGAAAGAAACATGCATATTGTAGCTTTCTAAAATTCTTAACCAAGGAGCTACACATGAGGCAAAGGAATAACAAAAAGGGATATAAACCACCTAATAAAACCACCTGGAATTTTTTTTTTTGTCAGATGATATTTTCTTGAAATATTTCCCCTTAGACTTCACTAGCTGGGCATTCTACTACACCAATGCTGATGTTATCTATGATGTCACGAGGATGAAGACCAACAAAGTATTGCACCTATGGACTGAGCAATCTCCAGGATCTCTTTAATGGTTCTGTTATAGACAGCTGAGTTAGGTAGACATATTATAGGCAGTTAGAGAGGGCTGGGCTCCCAGGAAGTCGGGGCAAAGATGAAAATTCATATGTCTGGAGGTACACCTATTAGAGGCCAGGACTCAAGATAAAGACAGAATGACCAGGCTAAAATAAATGGTACCATCTGGTCTAATGAAGTATATATAGACATCAGTCACCTAGTGGGTGACCAAGACCCTCAGACTCATCCCTTTCTGAAGTTCTTTGTTCTTTCCATGTATATCTGCCATGTGACTTCCTTCTCCATTGGATCAATAGTACCTAAGCATCTACACTTATAACCCTATTGGGTGATCATAGCTGTAAGCCATGTTGTACCCACATGGTTTTGTACCCACGTGGTTATGCTCTGCTAAACTTCTCCTGAGAAGTGGGGTCCTCAGCAACCCACTTGGGGACCCCTCCTGCCTCTCGGGACCTCAGTAAATACTCCTGCTCTTAACCTCCTTTGTTCCTTGGAAATCATTCTTCAGTTTTGGGGATGTGAACTCAGACACCTGGCAGTTGGGGAGTGTATTTTCCTTACGTTATTTGGATCCTTTGGAGGTCCTGTATCGTTCTCTACATCAGTTCCAGAACATTTTCTGGCTAAAGATTAGTGCTGTATCTGTCAGGCAATGCTGACAATCTCATCAAAAGCAATGTTTCCACTGTGCTAGTGTTTTTCCATTTCCATCCGTCTCTTGGGGGCCATTGAGGGCCTTGCTGATTAAGGCAGAGGCAGAGGGCGCCACTTGTCTGTAACTGTCCCTTCTGAATGATCACTTTCACCGTAATATCAGATCCTTCCAGTCACCAGCTCCCCTGGCGATGTCATCACCAACCTGTTTCGGCAATCTTGTACCTGATGTGATGTACCTTGTTTGTGGGTGTTGGTTTGTTTGGCGGTCTTAAAGACCAGAGCAGATGTGCTGCTAACTTTGCCTCTGGTGCGTCTCAAGCACACAACTTTTCTTTCACTGGGGTGGAACTGGGTGGCATGGTAGAAGTAACTTGTGTGTTAGATGAACCCAGATTTGGGACAAATGAAGAAAACCAGCCCAAGATAAAGGCCACAGGAGCCACAACAACCAGTAATATTGTAGAGGTGAGGCCACTCAAGCCCTTTGCAGTTCACAGCTCAGCACAGCTTGCCCTGGAGCAGGACATGGAGCTACAGGGTTTATTGTTTCATCTGCTGGGTTCCACTCTGGCTTCCATCCCAGTATTGATCTTCACCTTCCTTCCTTTTGGAATGGGAATGTTGGTGTGGGGCCAATGTATATTGAAAGTGTTTAACTTTTTGGTATTTTCAGCTCATAGCTAAGTTTGCCTTAAGTCTGAGGAGACTGGACTTGGACTTTTCAGCAAGGGTGAAACTGTTAAGACTTTGGCAACTCTCAGATATGAACTAATTGTATTTTGCAAAAAGAGATGTGCAAAAATGTTTGGAGGGCCAGGGGTGGACTATCATGGTTTATAACCAAACATTTTCCCCAAAGTCTCAGGCATGCAAAGATAAGAAAATTGACTGACACTCTGTTGGCCACCTTTCTCCTTTGCTGGCTTGGATGAAGCAAATTGTCATGTTGGCACAAAAAACCTAGGACGCCTAACAGCTAACTAATAGTTGAGGCCCTCGGTCAAATGGCCCCTCCCAAAGAACTGAGTATTAGGTCAGCTTGAGAAAAGATCCTTCTTCAGTGGAACCTTTAAATGCAACCCGAGCTTAACTGGTAACGAGATTACAGCCTCATCTGAAACTAAGCATTTGCTTAACACCTGTGGCAGGATTTTGATCCACAAAATGAAAGACAATAAATGTGTAGAGACTTTATGTGCTGGAGACTGAACCCAAAACCTCACGCATGCTCAGCAAGAACTTAACCCCTGAGCTATACCCCTTGTCTGTGTTATTTTAAACCCTTAAGTTTTGGGGTGATTAAACAACAGAATGATCACAGGAATTTTCTTTAATGTGTGATACTTCACATTCTAGAGTAGCTTTCAAAAAAGCTCATTGGTATTTTAAACGTAGCCTTTTTTAAAGAGACAGACATAACTGATACAATATATAAACTTTGATTCGGTTTAGAGTGGCTGTTTTAAAACACAAGTTATAAAAAGACGTGGTTTGTGTCTGGATGCCCTCCCAAAGCTTCATGCGTCATGGGGGAGTGCTTTTCAGGTGCAGCTGAGCAGTTTGTGATTCACTGTCTAGTGCTGAGATTATGGGTTGAGTGCTACACCCACTCTAGGGTGGGCGGCCCACATACAATGCAAGGGACAGAAGTCCTCTCTGGGGCCTACCTTTACGCTCTTGTTGCTTTTGCTGTTTTCTGCAGAATTGTTGGCCCTGTGCCTTGGAGCCAGCTGATCATGGACTGAAACCTCTACAGACTGTGACCTAAATAAACCTTTCTTTCCTTAATTTTAGGTGTCAGGTTTTTTTGTCTCAGCCATGGGAAAAAAATAAGACAGACATTCTCAGGGAAAATATGGAAATCTGGATTATGGGCTAGTCATTACTAAATTTTTAAATGACATTACAGCATAAGGAATATTCTTTAAAATGCCCTTCTAGAAAACGCATATTGAAGTGCTTAAGAGACTTTTTTTCCCCCCAGTACCAGGGATCAAACTCACAACCGAGCACTTGCAAGGCAGGAACTTATGCCGCTGAGCTGAATTCCCAGCCCAGAAGTGGTTAGTTGATATTACACCAACTTAACTTTTTAATTTCAGAAAATAAAGGACATACGGCAAAATATTAACAACTATAGAACCTTTATGGCCCCCATTTTAATTTTTACTTAAAATTTGACTTTATAATGGTGTGAAAACCATATGCATTTAGTAGAATCCCAACTTCAAATTCTGAACTCTTCACAATTTTGGGAGCTAGTCTCAAGATAGAGGTGACAGTGAGGTACAGCCTGGTCAGTTGCACAGTCATGAGTGTACATAACCAGTACCTTACAGTGTGTTGTGCTGATATGATATGCAGTAGGTTTAGTGTGTTAAATAGTTTTTACTTAGGATATTTCCAACTTGCAGGAAAAAAAACACTAAATGAAAAGTATTTGAAATCTGTATTCATAATTACAACTGTACTGCATATACTTTTCTGAAGAAAATACGTTAGAAATCTGATTGAAATTACTTTTTAAATACATTGAGTATCTCTCAAGACCTGTGTAAGAACTATATATGGCTAATGGTTCATTTTATTTCCTCACAAAATAACCATTAAGACCAACAGTGGCAACTGCTAAAAAATCCACCTCCATCTCTACAGTTATTTTTGAAAACAGGCTATTTTTAGTGATGCTTTTTCCGTCATTTATGTAGATCATGAAGAGAAACATTTAGGGGCTGGGGATTTAGTGCAACACCTGCCTTGCAAGTGCGTGGTGGTGCGTTCAATCCCTGGTACTGATGAAAAAAAAAGAGAAATATTTAGCAAAAGAGAAGGGGACCAAGAGATGGAGGGAGGATGATAGGAAAGGAGAGCACAGTAAAAAGAAAAGTAGGATGCAGCAAAGCAAACAATCAAAAGTGAAGAAATAGCCAGGTGTGGTGTCGTATGTCTGTCATCCCAGCACTTAGGAGGCTGAGGCAGGAAGATCACTGCAAGTTCAAGGTCAGCCTGGGCTACAAAATGAGCTCAAGGCCAGCTGAACTGCAGAGTGAGACTGTGTCTCAAACAACAAAAAACACAAAACAAAAAACTGAAGAAACAGTAGAATGGGAAAATTTTTTTGCCAACCATACTTTAAGTTAGAGGAGTGGCATTTAGAATAAAGGATTAAAACAAAAATAGGACAGGGGATTTTGCTCAGTGGCACAAGTGCATGCCTGGCAACCATGAGGTTGTGAGTTCAATCCCCTGGGTGTGGGGAATTGGTCCTCCAAATAAAAAACCCAATCAAAAAATGAGTGACCAGGGCCAGGGATTTAGCTCAGCGGCATAAGCACGAGGTTGTGAGTTCAATCCCTGGTACCAAAAAAAAAAAAAAAAAAAAAGTGACCTAAATATACTTCTCAGTAAGTGTATAAATGGCAAATACATGAAAAAATATTCAGTATCTCTGGCCATTAGAGAAAATTTAATTAGTTAATCAATACACACATACTGCTATCAAGCCAAACCCAACTACTCATATAAGAAAACTGCAGCGACATATTCATCTTAAAAGTGAAAATAGTTATGAAATATAGATGGTAATTTAGCCCTTTTCAGGCAATGGGTTTCAAAAGCAGTGTGAAGAACACTAATTCCCCTTGGCCTCAGGTATCAGTATAAAACAACTCCACTAATTTAAGATACCAATTTCATGTATAAGACATGTGGAGCTGGTAAGAACTGTGAGATTTGTCATAGCACCCTTAATGATCAAAATCTGGAAAAGTGGCAGAAAATGGGAAATGGGAATAGTCCCATGGTGACATAAAGTGGAAATACATGTATGATATACATTAAGTTCTTAAATCAGATTTTTGGACAGTGAATATGGTACAATCCTTTTTCAAAAAAACAAAACACATTTGCACACATATAGATAATCCCTAAGATGTTAATGATTCTCTCTATAGTGGGATTATAGGCAATTTTTATTTGGTGTGTGTGTAGGGGGGTGTGTTTCATTCAAAGAATGTTTATTTCTTTCACATTCAGAAAAAATATATTCAGAGAATCATAGAAAAATATAAATAAAAAAATCTTTAAAATATCAAACCCATATGTAACAATTAGACTTCAAGTAGCAGACCTCAGCTTTGTTAAAACTGTACAAACATGAAATGATGAAAGCTGCTATAAAGACTTAAACAGTGATAAAAAGCAAAGAGTGTTTACAGTTGTCCACTCTTTACATTTTGAAGAGTGAACAAATATTCTTTAAACAAGACTATGCCTAACCATTATTCAAAGATGCCTAGTTTTCTGAAATAATTTCAGAAACTGTACTTACAGGTGCAAGCTATACTGGACACGTTAACAGGAAAGTACTGTATTGTAGTTGAACCAGAATGACCTAGGTTAAATTCTCGGTTTTACCATTCAATATTGACGTAACAGTCCAAATCTCAATTTAGCAAAAATTAAACCATACATATCTAGACTTTTTGGACAGTGGATATGGTACAATATCTAAGTGAACCAGCAAACAGTACTTACAGTTCAGGTAAACCACAGGAATTTAATACTTGCTGAGGTACATACCTACTCTACTTAAATTTTACTCATTCTCTTCTAACACTCCATAAGCTTTCCCTTGAGTTAATATAGACAATCAGAATGACTGCTTTCCCTACTGGGAACAAGTGTCTTTTTTACACTGCAATTTAGCATGAAGCAGGAACCCCCATGGATTTCTTCATACCATTATTGTTGAGAGTACTGCTCAATATTTTAGGCAGTATCACCTTTGTGAAAAGATTTCTCCTACTTTAAGAACAGAAACATATTCCAGGCATGGCTTGTATCTCTATAACCTCAGCTACTCAGGAGGCTGAGGCCAGAGGGTTGCAAGTTCGAGGCCAGCGAGGGCACCTTATCACGACTCTTCTCGAAGGCTAAGGGTGTGGCTCGCACTCCGGGGTCCAGCCCCACTTACCCTCCCCACCAAAACAGAGGCGCACGATGCTTAAGAAGTTAGCAATTTTTCATGGAAACAAATTATAATGATTATGGATGGTTTCTTATCTGTCACCTCTTCTCTAGGAAGCTATGGCAAGACACTATAACTTTTGAATAGTCAACATATATTCTTAATGTCGTTTTTCTTTTTTACTCCTATGAATTCATTTATTGTTTTTACTTTTTCAAAACAAGTATCGCCCTTCATTTAAAGCAGTTTGAGGAATAAATGTCAAACTGCACAGTATACTGCTGGGATAGTGCTAGGGGCTCAAAAATACTAATTTTGCATGAGAGGCTCTAGATTTTTAAATAATATAGTTTGATGTATGCTTGCTTTCCCAGTAGCCTAATAAAACTGAACATGGTCCAAATTCCCTGTGAAACAATTAAAATGGCCAAAAATAAAAAACTGAGTATCAAAACAAGTAAAAAACAAAATTACCTCAAGTAGTCAAGGGGAAAACAAACTAGATCTAGTCTGCAATCAGTTTTGAAGCCTTATCTGAATTGACGTGATTTAACATAGCTTAAATTAAAAACTAATTTTTTCTTCATCTAAAAATATCATCAAATATATCTTCTACTTGCAAATGACTTAAATAAAATTATTTTATACATTTTTAACACATAATTTGTAATAAATTTTTAAAAATTTTAAAGTAAATCCTAAAGTGAGACCTGGAAATATGTCCATGCTTGTTAAAAAATTCAACAAGTAAACCACAAACGTTAAATAAAGCCACCGACAATCAGGAACTGGGTACACAGAAGCTGGGAAGCAGTTATAGAAAGCACTATGCTCTCCTGAGTGGCCACAGGGAGGCGGAAAATGCCCCCGGAGTTGTGCTGCCAACTACAGTTCGTAACTTGCTTCTATGCTCTTGAAAACCTACCCACATTACACAGGAAAATCTCACAGTTCAACAGTGCAAAAACTTTATTTCTTCTTTTCCCCTCCCCATCACTTTACAAGATCTGACATTGTACTTAATCCACAGCAGTTTTCTTTGTACTACCTGTAACCAAGCATGTAAAATGTGACCGAACACCCCCACTAACCGAATCTCAGTCTCCTTCCCATCGCTACAGCAAATTTAGGATAAACCAACAGCATTCACTTACTTTAGCTGGTTCTGATACTGAGGCGTACTTTCTTATCTGTGAATCGACACCTAGAGATCTGGCTAACTGCACAGCATTTGAATCGTCACTGATCAGGGTCCCAAGAGCCACGAGAAGTCTAAAAGTGGCTTCTAGGTCTTGTACAACCTCCAGGACTGTGCTAACTACTGACAAGCACTGCGCTTTCCCTTCGATGTTGTGGTCTTTATGCAAACAGACCGAGTAGTTCAGGGCCAGTGTAGCCAGAGCAATGTGGATGTTCTTACTGTTCCCTGATCTCAGTTCCACTGCGTGGGACAGGAGCAATTCCCTCCGGGACATCATAAGTCTTTGCCCTGCCTGGCCAACAAAGCAATTGCACAAAGTCCTGAGAGCAAGCAGCTGGTTTGCGGGCTTTCCTTCAGGGCTCAGGAGACTGATAAGGTGACTGCTGAAGTGAGCTCCTTCCTTTTCACTGCAGAAGTTCTCGTTCACACTGGGATGTTTAATTGACAATCGAAGAATGTCAAGTGCAGGAAATACAATATCTGTTAGAAAGAAAAACTCAAAAATTAGTATTTTCAAAAACCCAGAAATTTCCACATGACTTTTACTCAATTTTCAAGACTTTTATTTGTCCTAAACAAAAGTAACTTAAGACAACATTCATACTAAATGGTCAAAAACTGAAAGCTTTTACTCTAAAATCAGGTACAAGACAAGTATGCCCAATATCACCACTCTTATTCAACAGTTTTGGAAACATTGGCCAGAGCAACTAGACAAGAGAAATAAAAGAAATATGGATAGAAAAGGAAGAAGTTAAATCATCATTATTTGCTGATGACATGCTATTCTCACAGAACGCCACCAAAAGACTCCCAGAATTAACAGCCAAATTCAGTAGCTTAGCAGGACCTAAAACTGACACTCAAAAATCAATAGAGCTCCCATGCGCAAACAACAAACTCACTGAGGCAGAAACCAGGGAAACAACACCTTTCACAATAGCATGAAGAAAAATGAAATACTTAGGTATCAGTACAAGGAAAGTGAAAGACCTTCACATTGAAAACTACAATAGTCTGAAAGGAGACTGAAGAGGGTATCAGAAAATAGAAAAACATCCTCTTTTCTTGGATACACAGTCAGTACAGTGAAAATCACCATCCTTCCAAGGCTATTACATAAATTTAATGCAATCCCAATCAAAACACCAATAGCATACCACACAGAACCGGAGCAAACAACCCTAAAACACGTCTGGAGCCAGAAGAGACCTAAAAAGGCAAAAGCAATTCTGGGCTGCAAGAGCAAAACAGGTCCCTGGTATAAAGTTATACTACCAAACCACAGTGATACAAACAGCATGGTATTGGCAAAGAAACAGACCTGAGGATCGATGGAACAGGACAGAAGACTTAGACAACTTCAGACAAAGGTGTTACACACTTTCACGGAAAGACACAGCCTCTTTAATAAACAGTGCTGAGAAAACTGGATTTCCATGTTAAAAGTTGAACCCAAACCCTTATCTCACATCATGCACTAACCTAAAATCAAAATGGATCAACAAAGTGAAGAGCCCACCGAATGGCAAAAATCTTTTACCAGTACTCCTCAGACAATGCACCAACATTTAAAATATTTAATGAACTTGAAAAATTAGAACCCCTAAATTTAAAGACCCAATCCAAAAATGGGCATCTGAAATAAACAGACACTTCTCAAACAAGTACAAACAGCAAACAAACATATGAAAAAATGTTCAATATCACTGTTCATTTAAGAAATACAAATTAATACAACACTGAGACTCCATCTCCATCCAGAAAGAATAATTATCATCAAGAAATCAATAACAAATGCTGGCCAGGCTGTGTGGAAAAAAGGAACCCTTTTCCATTGTTGGTGGGAGTGTGAGTTAGAAAAACCACTATGCAAGTAAGTGTGGAGATTCCTCAGAAAATTAAAACTAGCTCCATTTGACCCAGCTTTGCCCCTTTTGGGTATCTCCATGTGGAATTAAAAACATCATACCACATGTACAACCATGTTTCGGTAACACAAACCATAATAGCTAAATGTTGGAAACAGCCCATATGCTTATCAACAGATAAATGGATATAGAAAATGTAGCATTTATATACAATGCAGTATTACTGTGTCCTGAAGGACGGTAAACTTGAGTCACTTTTAGGTAAACGGATGCACCTAAAGACCACAATGTTAAGTGAAAAAAATCAGAGACACAAGTTTAAATATCACATTGCTTCTCTTGTGAGAAACCCAAAAGGTGAATAAGCAGAAAAATGTAAGAAAGGCACTGGGAAGTAAGACTATGTTCAAATGGGAAGAACAAGAGAGGAGGGAAAAGAGAAAGATTAAAAAACGGATTTGGAAAAAAAAAAAGAATGGAAAGGAAAAAATGGAAATAGAGCTTTGTAAATCGGGAGGGAAAAAAAGGCTAAAGGGTGAGGAAGGGAACAGTACATAAAGACTGAAGACATATTATGTACAGGTATAAATTTCCTATGATGAAAGGGATCATTATGCATTGCAAATGTGTAGTAATAAAAATAGATTTAAAAAACTTCTTATTCCATTTATAAAGACTAGATATACTGCTATAAGATTAAATATGCCATAAAATAAGGAAACTCTCAAGAAATCAAATCGCCTGGCACACAGCAGGTATTGACAATGAAGTTAATGAATGTAGTGGGAAATCTGGCTTTTAAACATCTTTTAACAAGACCAAGGTTGGTTAATGCATGCTGACAGAATGCTCACAGGTGGTGGGAGCATTATAATCAACAGCCTGGGTAGCTTCCATTGGAATATACACACTGGACAATCTTATTTTCACTGTAAGTCAGAAACTCTGACATTATGTGCTCCGTAATAAGAGGGGTATACACTATCATTTATAAAGGATCTTTACAAAAACAGATATAAACCAAAATCTAACTGTGTCATTAGAAGGAAATACAGATAAATACTTCACATGATCAGTGAAATCTATAATTTAGAACATTTTTGTGGGAAAAACATTTCTGTCTAATAAATCAATGGCATAAAAAAATGAGGGAACTAGACGTGGTAGCACATGCGTATAATTTCAGCAGTTGGGAGGCTGAGGCAAGACTATCTTTAATTAGAGGCCAGCTTGGGCTACAAGGCAAGACACTGTCTCAAAAAACAAAAAATAAAAACAAACGAACAAAAAAACAAAAACAAAAAAACCCTAACAAACATAGCAAGTATTTGTTAGTTCAAACAACCTATGTTTAACAGGTCATATTGAATTTTTTGGATAGCTTGCAGGTGGTCCACAAAAGGTCTTAAAAATACACAAATTGTGCATGTAAGGGCATTATTACACACAGTATGACTGAAACAGATAGTGAATGTTTAAAGTTATAGTGGAAGACACGTTGCCATACATCTCCCTGCCCTCGCCCTCGCTCCACACACTTATCCCGCTGTTCTTCCCATTTCTCAAGCAGTTCTGGAAGTCTGTTTCTGTGAGTGTCTTGAGCTGCACTGCTGTGCTGAACAGACTCAAACTGTTCGCCTCTCCCAGCACACTGACTGTAATGAGGAGCCAGAGAATTTCACGATGCCAAGCCCGGTGAAGGAGGTGATGACGACACACAGTAAGGTTCTCACTTCCCCGCCTCTCTGTTGGATGGCACCAGCATTAACCATCATTTCTAGTCACACCTGGCACTCACTCACAAAACAGAACTTCCAGAAATAATCTAGGAAGTGCCAAGAATGATGAGGAAAGTATGTTTGAAGCAAGGAGGATGATTTTAATGGAGGTTAAAGGAAATGTGTTTTCTATTGTGGTAGCTTTTAAAAATCTGAATGTTCGTCACGTATTTTAATCACTCCTTCAATTATAGGCTAATTACTGTTATTAAAAAAATCTGAAGTTTGATTTCAGTGCTTGGTATTTCTGGTTTGAATTTTCAGAATAAAGATGTTCAACTGATATAGTCTATGCAAAAGGCTCAAAATTTGAAAAACCCCCAAATCTAAAACACCTCTTATCCCAAGCATTTCAGATAAAGATACACTCAACTTGTACCTTCAGATTCTCAAAACAAGATTATGACTGCAGTGACTTACTGCCTCCTTATAGTAAGTTTTTCACAATTTGAATTATCCACGATAATGCAGTCCAGAAACACCAGTAACACTGAGAGAAATGAAAGCTTTCTAATTATATTTTCAAGAGTGTTTATACCTTCAGGCCAGTTAACAGCTTTCCACAAAATCTGTAGTTGCTGTGCTGTGGGTTTTTCTGAAGAACTATTACATATTAGGGAAAGTATCTTTTCAAGAAGCACCAAGTCATCCTCAGTTAACTTCTTCTCTTCAGGTGCAGTTCCATTAAGTTCTTTCAGTTTTCCTAGAATCCAAAGCCAAACCTTCAAAATTACTTAACTGTAGTTAGCTAGATAATATATAAAAGCCAAAATTTTCAGTGAGAATACTGTACTGAACAACATTAAGACTTTTCTTGGCAGTTTAAAAAAACCGTAAAATTTTTAAAAGGCCTTTTCTCTTTTTTATAGCTAAATACTACATGGTAAAAGAAAGGTCACAGATAGGTCATTGTGACCATTTTTATTTTACCTGTTATTTTCTAAGAACTTCTAAAGCTTTCTGCTTGTAATAAAGTTTTAAAGTATATTTGTGACTGTTCTCAACAGTTTCAAAGCAGTATCATGTTATATAGACATAAGTGTAAGTCAGTCTATTTACCCAATGAAAACGTTATAATTTTTTAGCCAACTTAAAGACAATTTCTATGATCGTCAAAAATAGTTGAGTCAAATGCCTACTGACAATATTTAACTTGAATTACTTTCATATCCAATTTGATATTACATTATGTAATATTTTTATTTAGAAACAATTGTCTTTTCTTCCCATGTTTGAAACTTCCTTCAAACTTACCAGTTATCTTTAATACCTGTATCCCTGTCATCACCACTACCTTGAGTTATCTAATACCATTTCTTGAAAAATCTTTACAATAAAAAAGCCCAAATACTTGTCCGAAAAGTAAAGAAGATACTGTCCACATTTTAAAATTGTTATCGATCATAAATGGATCTATTCACTATTCTTTCCCATTAAAAATATGATTAACAAACTATTGAAAATTTACTTAAATTCCAAAAACAAGAAATCTCTTAGATACGGTTTAAAAGTATTTGAAAATGTACGTATGTTTATTTTTCTAAAATTAGTTAAGAAAGTCCCTGAGTGATTTTTATAAATATAATGGATAATAATGACCAAAAATCCCTTCCTTTTATTTAAGTATGAATGTTATCACGGTTAGGCCTTACCATGATATTTGTAACAAATAGAGATAGCATTTCTTAGAATAAAGATGTTCAACTGATACAGTCTATGCAAAAGGCTCAAAATTTGAAAAACCCCCAAATCTAAAACACCTCTTATCCCAAGCATCCCAAGCCACAAAAAGTTACTTTACTTTTAGAAAAACAAATTAACAGAAAAAGCCATTGATGTAAGTAGAGCAGTTTCATTTTTAATGGAGAATTTAACACTACCTTTTATTATTTCTCAGGGCCACTGATTTTTGAAAGATATGCTCCTCTTCAAATGGTTTATTCACTCATTTTCATTTTTTTTCTGAAAACATTCAGAGTTTGGCAGTAGGTGGGCTTGACCTTTTTCCCCTGTAGTTTTTTCCCATTAAAAGTCACCATAAGTCATTATCCTGTAATTGTGTAAGGCTGCTTCTTACCAAGTATGATGGGTACCTGACTAGATCACATATTCGCAGTCAACACAGTCGTGCAATACCACGTTAGATGTCTCTGTCCATTTAAGTACCCAACTGATGATGTGAGATAGCAGGAGAAAACCTTCAACATATGGGTGAGAAAATTAATTGAAACACTTACCTAATATTTGTGTAGGGTTTGCTTGGTCAAAAGTGACAGCCTCTTTTTTAGGGAAATAAATATTCACTGCTTTAGATCCAGCTGACTGGTAGGCACTATTCCCTATTTACGAATAGAAGATTATGAAAATTATGAAGTGATAAAATGAGATGTTTCTAATTGTACCACTTTGTTTTCACAAAATTTATTGGCATATGCAACTACTTAGTGCATACAATAAAAGTAACATGAAATCTTAGATAAAGAGGAAAAGAAAATAAATAATCTACAAGATTTTAGATACTAGTTTATATTTACTGATATCTCAGTATATGATGAAAAAACTGGCATAAGATGAAAATTCAGCAATATTCAATGGAATAAAGCAACTTCAACTAACATACTAATTTATATCTAATATCTTACACATTTTAAATCTCATGTCTAGTCTATTTTGCTCTAATGTAAAATTAAAATGTTTTGAAAAACAGGAATAAAAATTATTTTAATATAAGGATTATCTTAGAAAGGAACAAAGGTGAATACAGATGAAACAAGAAGTAACTGTACATTAATTCTGTTTATACAGCATAAAATATTTGACATGGCCAAAGATGATCTATAGAGACACTGACAGCACTCCTAGTTATTACAGTCTATAGTCATTTTAAAAGAGAATACAAATATTAATCAAATATCCAAACAAGCACTGTGTAAGGAAAAGTTCCCTGAAGAAAAGGTATAGGACACAATGAGACCTTATGATACAGTGGGTATTCGGGCAAAGGACATATGTGGGTGATCAAAAAAGGTTTACTGAGCTCATGTAATAAATACAGTATTTAAGATTTAAAAGGGGGGGGGAGTGGGGCAATTTGAAGGTAGGGAGTAACAACCAATAACCTGTTATCCAAGTAACAAAAAAGGTATAACAAAGCAGAACAGTGTGCTCAAAGATCCCAAAGCAGAAAACAACATGGCATGCTCAAAGAAACTGACTCAAGCCAGCATGGCTGGACGGAAGTCAGAGAGTAATGTAAGGAAAGAGAAAATATTTAATGGGATGCCATTTCAGAGTGTTTTAATAGGATGGGGCAGGAGGGTAAACAGAATACACTGTAAAAAGATTCCTGGCTGTCCTCTGTACTACGAGACCAATTTGGAAATTAACTGCTTCATTAATTTGGAAGTGAGATAATGATAGCTTACACTAAAGTACACAAAGACTCAGCATAGTATAGATACCAAATTGTTGTAAGAAACTTCTAGAAAATGGAAAGGAGCACTGTCACCTTAAATCGTGCACTGTTCCCTCTCCATGTGGGACCTGAACCCAAGACCTTTGAACTGAGCTACATCCCCAGCCCTTTTCATTTTATGACAAAGTTTCATTAAGTTGCCCAGGCTGGGCTCAAATCCTCCTGCCTCAGCCTCCCAAAGTGTGGAAATTACAGGTGTGTGCACTATCATGCTAAGCTAGTGAATAGCACTCTGGACACATTAAGAAAAATAAAGGAAAAACTGGAATAAACAGCTTTTGTAAGGGACCAGACTTTGAGTAAAACAGTAGCTTTGGATCCAGGCTGTGGATTAGAATCACACTGGACAATTATAGTACTCTTGCCAAGACACCAATACACAGCAATATTTTTAGCAGTGACCACTTCTGGAGATAAGGTTTGAGCCTACTTTTATTAGGCTCCCTAGAGTCTAGGGTACAATAAGGCAATTTTGAGAAAATTCTAAAAGTCAAACCAAGAAAATTATTTACTATGAAAATGTAGGCAAGAAAACAAAAATTTTATTTTCATAAAATAAAAAGTTTCAATGAATTTTAAAAATCTAAAAGGAAGAAAAGAAGTCAAAACCATGTACCTGTAAATGGATCAACTCCCATCACGTTAGTACCCGGGCCTGCAGAACCTGGCACATAACGACCGGCACCTGCAATGCAATAATACTCCTGGTAAGCAAAATACAAAGCATAAAACTGAAAAACTTCCTTTTTTCATAAATCTTCTTCATCATTAATCACATTTCAGAATAGTGTCTTTACATACATAATAAATGCTATAAACTTAATACAGACAATAAATGTTAAGCTAAAAAACTTAATTCTCAAGTGACAAAATAAACATTAGATGGTGTACAGAGTGTAAAGTTTAGTAAATTATAAAAATAGAAGTGGACTGAAGAGAAAGATTCCCGTTACAAAATGTGAACCCTTTTCTACTAAAGTAAAAAGACAGGATTAGGTACTAGCATATAACACAGCCCAGTAAGACAGCCCGTCACCTTCCAGATGATGCTTGTGGGCACCTGACTGAATAGAGAAAGGAAAGAACATGAAAATACATGTGGCAAGAGAATCTGCTACAGTTGGAGATGTTCAAAAGCCTGGATCAACTCCTTAAAGAATTGTTTACACCAAGTTTATATAATTTAGGAATTGGTATATTGGTGCAGTACATACAGAAAAGGCAAAAAAAAAAAAAGTAAACACTAACAATATAAGTGAGAGTAATTAAAAGAATGACTGCCAAGTACGACATATGCACATATTCATTAAAGTATTAACTAGGGGTCACTTGTGGACTGTGGAGAAGAGAACCAGGCCTCACAAGGAGGTGATCCCCATCTAGAAACCAGCGCCATTCAGGGGCTGTGGCCCGAGTGGGGACAGCCACACGCAAGCCTCTCTCTGTGAGTCAGTGCCATTCGCGGACTGTGGGAGAGAGAGAACCAGGCCTCACAAGGAGGTGATCCCTGCTTGGGACCATATCATTTTCATTGTTTTCTTGGGTTGGGTTTTATTCTTTTCTGTTTGTTTGACTATGTTAAATCTGATGGCATGAGCAGCTATTTAAAAGATAGCAAGACATATTATGGTAGCTTATTTTGAAGTCTTTTATTGCATTCATTGTTTTGTTTTGTTTTTTGTTTCTATTCTATTCTGTTCCGTTCGATTTTTACTATGTCCGAAGGTATTTGCAGCTATTTTGAAGACAACAAAAGGCATTATGGTAACTATCGCTAATTTTGTAAGGTTTTGAAGTCCTGTATCACTTATACTAGTTTATTTTGACTGGTTTTATTCCTTTTTATTTTCTTTGGTTGTACCCTCTTTAAAAAAAAAAAGTATTAACTAGGTAGCTTTGTAATTGCTGATATTTTACAAAAGGAAGGTTAAATAACTTACCCAAGGTATTAAGCTATTGAAAGGCTGAGCACAGTCTTATACTTTGCTAAATGTGCTCTCTGCCCACCTCAGTGATGATAGTCTGTTTAATATGCCTATTCCCAGAGTCTACACATAATCCAGCAGTACTATAAATCAGTTCCACCTCGGAAACTTTATAGAGTAGTAAACCAAGCCTAAGACCATTTCATCAGCATCACTGAGTGAGGACTCAGAGCATAGATATGTTTAACCTCCCCTTCAACCTGGTGAATCAGAATCTCTAAGACAGAATACTGGGATATGTCCATTTAAACATGCTTCCCAGATCACTGCAATGGACACTGTAAGTTCAAGGACTACATAAACTAATAAAGGGAAGAATGAAGACTGACCTTAAGGTGTAAGTCAGGTGAGAAATTTTTTGGCCCAGTGCTATTACAGTTGGGAGGACAGGAGCAACAATAATGATAACTGACACATAATGATACATTCCAGTCGTTTTGCTAAACACTTTCAGAGTGTTACGCCATTTAATTCTTAATCTCAATATGGTAGTGCCATTATCTATTATTTATACAAGTATAGTTCAGTGATCTAATGATAGTTCTCTTAGACATTTTGTATGCCATTAACATATTTATATAGTCACTGCATCTTCAGAATTACTGATTGTGCGGCAATAAAATGTTATTGGTTATGATAGCCCCTGGAACTCTCTTGATTTTGTTGGTAATGGCTGAAGCCTGGTATGTTCTCTGTGATCCAGAAAAGAGCTACCAATGACATTTTGGAACTCTGGGTAAGTTTCAGAGCATCACTATTCCTCAACTATTGATAAAACTATCATTTTATCACTCTTCAGATCACTATTGTCATTTGAAACCATATTATGTCATTAAAGATTTCCTACATAGCCACTGTACCAGCACAATATTTAGCTTGACACTGGCTACTTTAGCACACTTGTTATCAACGCACAGGGTACAACCACTTCCACCTGGCTACTAACCCATTCATAAGAAGTTGACTGAGAGCAATTCACAACTTCATGACACTGTTTTGATTTAGATATAAAATATGACGCTGCGAGTCAAGCTCAGGGGCACAAATGCCTGCCTGGCAAACATGAGGTCACAAGTTTGATCTCTAGTACCACACAACAACAAGACAACAAACAGATATAAAATGTCCCCTAAAAGTCTCGTGTTTGCAAGGTGACTGGGTCGGGGGTTGTGGTACTCCACAGAGGGTTCATCCACTCATGAGTTCAGGAGTTCACGAGCTGTTAGGAAGTGGGGCCTGTTTAGAAAAGGTAGACAGATCACTGGGCTGTACCTAGAAGGGTATTCTTGTCCCTAACGTCTCCCTTTTCTCTGCTTCTGCATATAAGCAGCACACAGCTTCTCTCCACCAAGCCACTCTCCCACAGTGCCAGCAGACCACGCACTGAGTCCACGGAAACTATAAAGCAGAACACTACTTTCCAGAAGTGTGGGTGTCACATATTATGTACTAGCAATGAATAGGAAAGTTAATATAGCTTAATTGAGTGTTAGCCCAATCAATGGCGAAGAGACAACTGTAGTTTGACACTTTTATGGGTCACACTACCAAGTTTGCTAGGACAGTGGATTCCATAAAGGCTAGAAATCTCTTCCCAAACTGAGTATATTGTCCAGGTACTCTGCCTGAAGATCCACAACAGTATCAAAAAAGATAGCAAGAGCCATTCGGGAAATAAACTTTTCTCTAATAAAATTGACTGTAAGGCTCGTATACTTCAGCAAATATTAACTCACTGACGGCTCCAGAAAGTCATTACTAATTTAGATTAGGGAGAATAATCTTGGGTAAATAAGTCTCCTTCTATGTTAAGCCAAAATATGAATGGACAGAAGCCTTAATTGCACTACTCCCTGAGTATCAAAGACCCTCATGACTTTTTCTCTGCGTGTGACTGGCAGCATCTCACCAATGCTAGCACTCATGTGTCTTGCTTGGTGGATTCCCTATTATCTAACTTCACAGACAGAAAAAAAAAAGGCTCAGACAGGTTAAATATTAGCAAATTAAGTGGGAGAGCCAGCTCTGAATCAAGGTCTGTGACTCTGACACCTGTATTATTAACTACTCTGCTTCCCTGGCGGGAAGAATGACAAGATCTAATAATATTAAAAGTCATGAGAAAATCTACAAAAGCACCCTAGGAAAAGGCAACAATTAGAAGTTAAAGAAAAAGACACTGATTAGAATTTAAAATACAGATCAAGGGAATTATTAGTTACTGAGTTAATATCTTAAAACGTAACGGCATATAATGCAAAATGTGATCCATCTAGTGAAGGACGTATTAATCAAGTGCATCCCACCTGTAAAAGGATCTGCTGTTGGCACCATACTGGAAGATCCTGAAGAGCCTGGCACATACCGACCGCCACCTGTGCACGCAAACAAAGGAAAAGCTTACGTACACCAAGATTCTGGAGTTCACAAACATACTCTTTACACTGGAAAAATCTAAGCTTACAGAAAAACTGAAGAGCGAGGTGTCACATGATAGGACAGAAATTATAGTTAAGAGTATAGCTAGAGAAACTAAAATCTCAGTGGTTCTCTAACTTTTGTTTCTTCAATGCTTTTTTAAAAAAATCTTAACCCTAGCATATAATTACTAAAATAAATTAGTGCAAATATGAAAGAGAATTGTAGGTAATGGCTGACATAAATTTTATATATGCATAAATTTTTACATATATTTTTATAAAATATATTTATATTATACATTATAAAATATTTTATACTTCTGTTATATGTATAAATTGTATCTTTATATATATAATTTTTATATATACATATATATACACATATATATATGTATATGTAATAAATTCCTATCCTTGTTCCTATACATATTCAAGAGAACCTGCTGCAACCTGCTGCTGCAGCTGTTATCAAAACCACAGGCATTAAATGTTGACCTTTTAGAGAGGTCCTGCTTCACTAATGTATGTGTCAAACATTACACCCTGTGCTGGAGATCCAGTAAAGAACAAAATTCCTTGTATCTACTGAAGTTTACAGTCTACTAGAGAAAAGGATTATGCAGAGGATGAGTACTACGAACCGAACAGATTTCGGTTTATACATTTACAGGACTGTGACGTATGATTTTTTGGTACCTAAATGGAAATAACCAGGTCATCCTCAAAACAGTATGTAAGAATGCTGATAAAGTTAGTCTTCAAAAAGCAAAACAAGCCAAGTGGTTGCTAGCTTTCCAGAGTCAACTGCTTTAATACCTGTTCTTCATCCCATAATATAGCGTATACAGTACAGCAATATGTGTTTATTTTTGTCCTGAGTCTGAAATTTCAGCAACAGAAATGATCAACAAAAATATACAGGCACTTGGTATTTAATTTTTTTTTCTTTTTGGGTTGATCACAAGTATTTGGAGGGTTTAATTTACAGTGAGTTACTTTAATAATTTTGTTTAAATCAACATGCGAGTTAAATTAACTTCATTTGTGAATAGGCAACAGATTTTGAACTACAAGGAGATGATCTGTGAGATGACAGAGTATATGTGAGAGAAGCACAAATCTGTGTAAGAATTTGAGACACAAAGATGACACAGTTTCTGCAGAATCAGAAATGACAGTAGGTAGGCAGGAGGTGCAGTTCATTATTAGAGTGCTCAATGAGCATGTGCATGGCTCTGGATTCAACACTCATCATCATATACAAAGAAATGAAAACAGAAAAACATTAACAGTGAAGTACCTAATTCAAAATTTTATACAGAGTAGTCCTTCTTAAAAGAGAAAACACTCGTATTTCTTCCTGTACTTCAGTTTCCTGGATCCTGCCTCAGGGAAATGTTACTAGGATCAAAATCTAATTCCTGAAAGTCAGAATTCAGACTAACACTCCTTGGATTATCATTTACAGATTGGAATGAGCACCTAGCCCTATTGATAACATTTTAGACACTGTGCAGTACACTATGTTACAGACAACAAACATAAAATTAAAATTAAAATCTGGCATGTAAATCACACGTCCACAATCACTCCTAGAGTTGATGTACAACTAACCAAGCTTTCTGTGATATCAATCTCCTTTTACTAATTTCACTATAATATACATTTTTAAAAATAAAAACTAGGGTTTTGGGGTAGAGCTCAGAAGGATAGCATTTATCTAGCATGTATGAAGCTCTGGGTTTGATCTCTCCAACATTGCAAAAGAAATTTTTAAAAAAGAAGGCTATATAAAGAAACAAGTTGCTTTCTATTTCAAATGACTAAGTAAAAGGTTATAAATTTTATTTAGTTTATAGTAACGCTGTACTTTTTAAAGAACAATTTGCGATTATTTCTACAAAATACAGTATTGCATAATCTGAAGCTTAAAATATAAACTTGAAATAAAAACACGTGCATATATTGATTTTTGTTTAAACTACTATTCATAAAAGGTATTTAAAATACTAGGATAGCTGGGCATGGTAGTGCACACTTGTAATCCCAGTACTCGAGAGGCTGAGGCAGGATATTTACCAAAAGTTCAAGGCCAACCTGAACTACATAACAAGACCTTGTCTCAAAATGCTACACAAACAAACAAGAAATTACCAGGAAAATCAACCAAACTGGGGTAGTGCTCAATGGTAGTACGTGTTCTTGGGCACATAGATGCCTTGGGTTTAATCCCCAATACCAAAAGGAAAACAAAACGAAACAAAAAACCAATACTTATAGAAGTACAGAAAATTTAATACAAACCCCAACCCACCTGTAAATGGATCTGAAAAACTGGTGTTCCCAGCTCCCAACATTTGACCTTTTGTGTTATCAATAATAAATTTAGCTACTTGATCCAAAAACATGGGATTCAAATCGTTCTTCTGCAAGAAGTTGTATGCAGTCATCCAAGGATCATCACTGATATTATATGGTAATTTATATGTTGGTCCACCTTCATTGACATGAATTGAGAAGACATAATCAAATTCCTGTAAGAGGAACAGAAACAGGAAAATGATTATCAATTTGCCTACTCATACATACTGACATACATAATTTCAGTAATTACAGTAGTGAAACTTTCTCCAAAGTACAGTGCTAAACAAAAGCTTTCTCTTCGGCTGACAAGGATTAATAGCAATAATTTGCATGTACCAAAAGATTATTATTTCACTGGAGGTAGGATGAGATGAATCACAACTAACTACTCATTCCACAGCTAAAGGGTTTCTAACTGATCTCACAGTACAAGAATCATCTACCATAGTGCCTGTTCATCAAACCATGCTGACATTATAGGCACTGCCTGCAGGGTCCCTCATATCTTGAAGCTAAATACAGTTGAGCATAAAGCACTAGACGAAAGATAGCACAGACGCTCCTGTGATGCTTGGGAACAGTTATGTATGGAAACTTCTAAAGGATAGATAATAGCTAATTTTTCTATTACACACAGCATTCTCAATATGTATTTAAAGTTTAATTTAATTTTATTTTTAAAAAAGGGTCTCATTATTTTTAAGACAGGTTCAGGCTGGTCGTGAACTCACTATGTAGCGCACACTAGCCTCAAACTCATAGTGATCTTCCTGCTTCACCCACCCAAGTACTGCTATTACCGGTACCAGCATTATACCCGGTTGGAAAGATATTTCTTAAAAACCTATTTTAAGACAGGGAAAAAGATAAATTTCTCCACAGTAATATATTTTATGTGTCAAAACAAACCTGTAACCCCAGCTGAGGCAGGAGGATCGTTGCAAGTTTGAGACCAGCCAGGGCTACAAAGCGAGCTCAAGGCCAGCCTGAATTGCATAGTGAGACCCTGTCTCAAAACAACCAAAAAAAAAAAAAAAAAAAAAACAACCAGGGAAAAATTTATCAGCACAGGGAAAAGAAAACCTTTAACTGTGTGAGATCATTAGAAAGCAGAAATTGACATACTTTCCCTTCATATAAAACTCTTCCAGATGTTTGCTGATTAGCACCGGACGAGCCCACGACATCACCGATTTTCATCCACCTCCTGTCACTAACACTCCACTGATAGGCTTCCACATTTTCCCCATCTCTGATGAGACGAGTCTGTCCTTCTCTAGTACCTTAAACAAAAATTTGAAGAAAGAATGACACAGCGAAATTCAAAAACATTTATATAGAAAATTCTTAATATTAGTATTTATACATGAGAGTATATATTTTGGATTGTAAGAAAATTTTACTAAAAGCTTTAAAATGTAATTCTACTACAATGTAAAAGAAAAGAATGGTTAGAAGGGAACGTCAATAAATAAAAGAAAGTGAGTCTACTGGAAAGTAACTGGCCCATCAAAAAGAAAACAAGTTTAAATTACCAAGTATTTCTTGCTAACACATTTCACTTCCATAAACAGCTCGCTCTAGTCTTCCAATGGCTCTGTACAAAATGTGGAAGAGTCTGGTATCTCTTTCTTCCAACCCCACAGCCAATCCTTTAGCAATTTCCATGAGCTCATTTTTTTTTTTTTTTTTTTTTGGTACCGGGGATGGAACTCAGGAGTGTGTGCTTGCAAGGCAGGTGCTTATGCCGCTGGGCTAAATCCCCAGCCCCAATCAGCTCATTCTTTAAAGTATATTTAGAATGCTACACCTTCTAATCATCCCTATCTCCCAGTATAAGACACATCATTTCTTAGCTGGATTGATTCAATGCTCTTCTACTCTTTTATTCGTCTTTTTGAGACAGGGTTTCACTATGCAGTTCAGGTCAGCTTTGAACTTGCTTTATAGACCAGGCTGGCCTCCAACTCTCAACGACCCTCCGCCTCAGATGGGACTACAGGTGTGTACCACCACACCCAGCATTCTACTTTTGCTCTTGGCCCTTCACAGTTTTATGTTCAACCCAACAATCAGAGGCATTTATTCAAACGTTTAACTTCTAAAATTTTTCTACCTGAAAGCCTTCAGTGGCTTCTCATCTCATTCATGGGTAAAAGCCTAAATCCTTCAAGTAGACAAGACCAAATACCAACTGCCTGCCATCTTTCTTGACCTTACCTTCTACTATTCCTCTGGCTTTCACTGCACTGCGGCCACAAAGCCTTTTTACAGCTCGTGGTACTTCTCACACAGGTCTGTCAAGACCGGCGCTTAGCCTTTTTTTTTTTTTTTTTAAAGATAGGATCTCATGTCACCCAGGGTTGCCTCCAAGTCCTGGGCTGTAAGCAATCCTCCTGTCTCAGCCATGTGCCAACACACCCAGCTATTCCTCTGTTTCCTTAAGGATCTGAGTGTCACCTTCTCGGCAAGGCCCCCAGTGGCAGAGGGAGCTACCACAGCTGTCTTCTAAAGAGTCGCACTTCTCTCCCATAGGGCGAGGTTGTAGCTGTCTAGGTAGGGATTACAGTATCCAGCCCCTTGCATCTCAAAGCCACCTGATGAGTGGAATCTAGATGGGTTTGATACGTGCCAGTTCTAGCTTAGCCCCCCGTCCTTTAATTTCACTTTTAATTTGCTGTTTTGGCTGAGTAGTTACAAAAAATTTATCTTCACTCAGATAAGAAGTTCAGAAACAGAGGAGGAAGTAGCTTTTTCAGAAAAGGTCAGTATTTTATAAGTGGTAGTTCCATTAAAGGCTACCATGTAGAATCAGAAACCGTATCAATGAACTTTTCATTCTCTTTTACAATGAAACCCATTGGTTTATAACCAGTGTAAATGTAATACCATTTCCTGATTATTTAAAAAATATTATTTCACTGACTTACACAGATCTACATATTTAAACAATTTACTACTTAATATCATAAAAATTCAAATTTGTTAACATTACCACCTACATTATTAGAATGGTCTTTTATATACTAGAAAGCTATTAAGCTCCTAAGCACCAGAAAGTTTCAATTTTTGCAAAAGCTTTAATTTTCCCTTTGGCCCCAAATATTATCAATTATTTTCCTTAAAGTGATATGCTTATTTTGTACATTTTCAAAAACATCTGACAAATACCTAGACCTGAATAACTCCAGTTGTTCCTTCAAATAAAAATGGCATTCTATTAAAAAAATAATAATAGTTCCATCTGCAACTCAAAAAGCACACAAGGGCCAGGAACAGTAGTACACACCTGTGATCCTAGCACTCAGGAGACTGAGGCAGGAGGATTGTTGTAAAAATACTCAAAAATCAGTATCTGGCAGTAAGAATAACAATGAAACACTAGCAAAATAACATTTTTTCCCCTTGTCATTCCAAAAGACAAACATGGTGGCATTTTTAACTATTAGATACACTAAAATATTTACCAGGTTCATTCAGATGTTCCTTCCCAGGAAGCTGTTCAATATTAATGTCCCCTAAATCACCAGTTTTGGAATCAATAGTTGCTTGAGACAGTTCTTTTTCAAAAGCTTTAATTTCCTCAGCACTTGCTGTACGATCTGCTGATTCTGTAAATACTCTAATAATACCATCACTATAAGAAAAAGATGTTAAGTCATTGCCATAGTGTATTAACATTCTCACATCTAAATGATCTAAAGCAAAATCAATCTATATTTAATATAAGAATGTTACTATGTAATTACTGCTGAGTATAACACTATATTGACATTAACACATGACTCTATTATTTCTGCTATTTAAAGGAGAAGTCACTGGCAACAGGAAATTTGTATTTAATACACTTACCAATTCCACGTAAAACTAGTATGAAAACAGTCTGGAAATATACTACTTCCGTGGCCCTGAAGCAAGGCCAGCAGATCATTGTAGCTGCTGGTTTCAAACCGGAGCCTAAAGAGAATTCTTTCTGTGGTCTGTTGGCCATTTCAGAACTTTGGAAATGGAATGGTCAATTCATCAGAAAGAAATACCAGGTGAGTATGGCAGACTTTAGGGGGCCTGAGGGGAGAGACCCTGGCGCCTCGTGACCTGCACCATGCGGTTGACTCGGGCTGCCGGGAGAACAAGGAACTCCTCCCCTCTCTGGGGGGCGGCTGAGAGTGTGGCAGACTTTCGGCAGCCCAAAGGAGAGAGACCTTGGTGCATCGGGACCTGCACGGTGCGGTTGACTTGGGGTGCCGGGTGAAAAAGGAGCTCCTTCCCTCTCTGGGGGTCGACTGTGATCCTGCTGGCGTGTGGGCTGAGAATCAAGACATCTCATGTTGTCCTGTCCCCTGTCCCGTGCCCCCCCCTTAGCAAGTGGGAGCCAGTTAACTACACATCTTGTGAAAAGATTGGCTATGTTACTTAGTATGAGCTCTCCATATGCAAAGATATGGACAACCATTTGGAAGAAAACAAGAGACAATATGACAGATAGTGAAGATCTCTGGTTGTCTAGCTTTGAAATTTATGCTTTCTTATGTCCCATTCTGTTCTGTTTTGTTGTGTTTAATTTTACTCCCTTTTAAAATAAAATAAAAAAAAATACACTACTGTCAGTCAGCGTTACATGGTATCACAGTATAAAGAAAAGCAACGGGATGGCTTACTTTATAGACAGCATGTTTGTTCTTTCAAAGAAAAAAGTGGCTTCCTGTTTAGACTAAATGATAGCCTCCAACATGCATTCTCTCAAAGATTACTACATTTCCATGATTTCTCGATCCTAAATTCTGAAGTAGAAGAGGTTGGCTACTTTCAGCTGCATTAATCTTACTCAATTCTATACAATACTTTATTTAACCTTCTGTAAGCACCAATTTCACTTTTTTGATTGGTTTTTCTTCAACTTCTAAAACACTGGGGGGAAATGGGACTCAGCCAATGAACCAAGCCCTGCCTCAGCTAAAATATAAAACCCTTCTACTTCATTAAACAGCACCTTCCTCACAGCCAGTCCTTTCTTTTCCTCTCTGTTTCCAATGCCTGGGCAGCCTATCAGTCTATAATCCTTTCCTTCATCACTTCCTCCAATACCCTTTATCTCCCCTTATTTGGTAGAAGGTTCTATCACCTTCTACCAAAATGTGATGTCAAAAGACTACTAACACCCTTCAAGCGGAATCTAAATGCCTTCTAAACTGTCTACTCCCTGACCTTCTCAAGCATTTTTGACCTTGATGAATTTCTCTCCAAAATTTCTCCTTTTCCATCTCCTTTAATTTTGACCACCGAACGTCTCTGTGCTGTCTAACCTACTGGCCATTCTTCATCCATAGTATAGTACTATGTTAAGTTTTAAGTCTTCTGTTCTTTATGTTTCTTCCCTCAGAGAAAGGTTATATAGGGCTTGCTTATGGCAGCTGTGCACAAATCTTTACCTTCGTCTCAGTTTGCATACCAGGCTACAGTACAACTACTTAAAGTGTATTCATTGAGCAGACTGTAGATACCTTGCACCAACCACAATATCACCGTTGTCTAGCACACAGCAGCACCATATGGACTGAGCTGGGAGTCGGATTGTTTGCGCACATTCCCCATGTTTCCATATCCTCAGAGATCTGTCTTCTCCCGTTGTTGCAAAATCTAAAATTAATGAAAAATAAAGCATATTTATAAACATCATCTTTCTATATATAAAATGGACATCTTTAGCCCTCACTGTGTTTTAAATTTTTATATATCTGCCACTTAGTTTTAAGAATCACATTTTTTATTCTGTATATTGTAGCAATAAATTATAGTCTTTGCTCAGACACTCAAGAACATATTTTATAACTGATCTGAATTAATATAAAAATGGCCATATAATTTTTCCATTATAAAAAAGGTATATAAGAAATAAAGTTACTAATTTATTCAGTCACCACAGGAAACTGATTTAAGTCATCAGCCCTCCTCCCCTTGTCCCAAGAATGCGACCGAATGGTGCACAATACAAATTTTAACACACAAAATAATCTTACCTCTGCAATTTGGAAAAATAGATATGCTATAAATATAATTTGTATGTCCATAATACACCTCAAGACACTCTCCAGTGATCTGCCACTTTCTAATACTAGCATCATTTGCACAGGAAAGAAATTCTGTTTCACTCAAAATTGCCAAACCTCTTACACAGTCTTCATGCCCTACGTTTAAAAAAGAATAATGTAAATCAATAAAATATATAATCTGTTTGATAGCTTTATGTATTTTAGTAACATTATAAACTGTATCTGTGAATGTAAGTAATAAAAACTGATTTTTCAAGTTAGAGAAATTTCATCTTTGTTTTCTGGTAAACGAAATTTGCATTTCAGGTTTGACCTGATCCTGAGAAGTTATTTTACAATTATCATTATCTTCGTAAAATCTTTTCCTAAAACCTTCTAGGAACAGTATTTTAATCTTAAATCTTCATTTTCACCTGACAATTCATGTTCAATTTTTCTTTCCCAATAAAAAGGGTTATTCATAAAAGATATAACAGGAATATAGAATAAAGGGTAAATATGTCCTCAGTTTAAGGACAAAAATTCTTCAAAGATTGTGATCCAACAAAGGAGCTGAAAGGTCAAAACTTTCCCATGCATGATGGGTACTATGGCACAAAACCATAATCCCAGGGAGATCACAGTTTCAAGGCTGGTCCCGGCAACTTAGCAAGACCATTCTGTAAAACAATAAAGGGTGGGAGAGTAAAGTGCTTGCTAAGCATGTATGGGGCCCTAGACTCAATTTCTAGTGCCATAAAAAATAAAGAAATACTGCTCTATGCTCAGTATTTGTTGATTTAGACTGGTTATCACAAATTAATAATAACAATATGAACTGATCAACCAAATTGACTGAAACAGAAACAGAAGGAAGTTTAATTATATAATACATTATCCAATTTTCATCGATGGATACTTTTATCTGCATAAAGGGACTTTCTGGAGTATTATATAGGCTGTGGTCAACTTTTAAGGAGAACACAGAGGAAAATAACAGTAAGAAAACTTACACCTAGTTGGGCATGGTGGTGCACACCTGTAATCCTAGCATGCTAGGAGGCTGAGGCAGGATTGCAACTTCAAGCCTTGCCTGAACAACTTGGCAAAACTCTACCTCAATAAATAAACAAGGGCTGGGGATTACACAACTGCAAAGGTCTTGGGTTCAATCCCTAGTGTGTGCGTGTGCGCACACATAACACAACTTATGTCAAAAATAAAAATGTTCCACAAATAAATCAGTGAAATTAATATTAGTTAGCACAGGGGCTGGGGACATAGCTCAAAGGTAAAGCATATGCAAGATCCTGGGTTCAATCCCCAGCACATACACACATACATGAAATTAATGAGCAGATGCCTCAACATAGTATTATTTAACAGCTAGAGTTTTAAACAAATTCCTACCACAAAAACCACATTAAGAAAGCCCAAGATATGTTATCAATAAACAGTGTATTTCAAAATAAGTAAAGGTAGTAGTAATGATGCCTCTTCTAGTTATAAAGATAACAGAACTCTGACCCAGCATTAATAAGGTCTATGCTTCAATTTTCAGCCTGAATGTTAAAATAACCAAAAATGTAACTACATATCAAAAGCTGCATACATTATAATACAGAGAAGGGCACACACATACAGCTTATCAGACAGTTGTTAACGTACACTTGGCGTTTTTAGAGGGCCTCATTGTAACTTTTAAAAAGGTATGTAATTTTTTCAGAAAAATCAAATGTGCCCAAAATAACTTTCAAATGTATAAATGTTTTTCAAATGATTTTTTTTTGGTGGGGGGGTACAGTGAATTTACCCCAGGTCCTCTACACTGACCTATATTCCTTACCTTTTTAAAATTTTCTACTTTGAGACAAAGTCTCATTAAGCTGCTTAGGTTGGACCTGTGATCTCCCTGAGTAAGGCTTCCAGACTGCTAGGTATATGCCACCATACCCAGCTTCAAATATCATTATTAAACTTCTAATCTTTCCAGAAAAATATCTGAGCAAGTAAGACATAATGATTATAAAAGCTGTCTACCTGATCTTACCTAAAAATGTTCTCTCACATCTTCCAGCCTTCCACAGTTTAATAGTCTTGTCTGCTGATCCAGTTAACATTAAGCCCTGCTCAGGTAAAATCTTTACTGCCCATACTGCAGCTGTATGACCCTATGAGTAAAACAGGCATCAACTTAAATTGCCACAGAATCATCACACGCATTTATTATCTAGAATACTTGCAATTAATACCGTACCTGTAAGGTCATCATGCATTTGTCATTCAGCCAGACTTTAGCAGTGGTGTCCCATGAGCCACTAAGTAATGTTCCAAATTTTCCAGATGAAAGACTACAAACTAGGGAGGAAAAGTCCTTGGTTAATATATTATCATGCAGAAAAAAGTTCAAACTTGCAAGTTATTAAAATATTGCAATTTAAAAGAAAAACTGAAAAAGCAAGGAAAAAAACCCAAAAACCTTTGTGAAGTGACAGTATCTCAGACAATTAAAGATGAATTCAATAGAGACAAAGAAGAATACAGCAAACAAGGACACAGGGTCTGGTGCCAGAATGTCTGGGTGCTAGGCAGACTTGTGCCAGCTATCACCAGTTTGACCAAAGGGTAATACGGAACCTCTGATTCATAGTTTGTGAAATTGTTACAGGCAGCTGGGTTAACTGTAAATACAGGCAGTCAAGATAGGGCAGGCTCTGGAAGTGCAGTGCAGAAGACCAGGTATCTTGTGACCTAGAAGGAGATAAGACACCTCCTGCTGTATGAGCCAGACCTCAAGACAAAAGATCAAATACACCTACATCCTAAGGACTGATACTCTAAATTGGTCTCTATCACCCTGAGGAAGCCAAGAGTCACTAACCCAACCCTCTACAGCCAGAGGCCCTGTTCTGTATTCATGCTCACTTGCTATGTGACTCGCCTCCCTACTTTATCCCAATTTAATCAGTTTTACCTAAGTAATTACACTCGTAATCATATTGGTTGTCCATAGTACTGTCCCACCTCATGTCTGTTTGCCTTGCAAGTTCTCATTTTTCCCTGCCTCACCTCATGATTTTGCTCTAAAAGAATCCCTAGAAAAGGCAGGGGCCTCGGCAACCCACTCGGGACCCCTTCTGTCTCTCTCTCAGACAGAAGCTTTCTTTCTCTCAATAAATACATTCTGCCCTTAACTTCCATTGTTCCTAAAATTCATTCTTTGATTTTAGAGAACAAGAACTCATACTAAACATCTAGCAGGTTGCGAGTTTCATTCCATTATGTCAAAATGAGTCAGTCAACAGGACTAAGTAGGCTGCATGGTCCATTCTGTCTCTAAAACAACAGGAAGATAATGTAAATGATTCTGAAATCCTGTTTATACAGATAGCTTGGATCACTTTCATTAAAATGACACACACCAAAATCTGGAACTAAGATCAACCTTCAACAGTAATGGAATAGAGTTAATTAAATATTTTCTCATCTCGATGTAAAATTATGCAAGGTAACACTATAAATATGAAAAATTATCTCAGAATGGAGTATCCCAGAAAGTCAAAGCAGAGCCACAAAGAACAATGAACTGGGAGTCCATTTCTTGAGATCAGAGGGTCTGATCACAAGTCTCCTACTCCCTGAGCAGAGGATACCTAAGAGTCACGCACCTGAATTTCAGAATGGCTCTAGACAAGAAACTGCTATCTTGGACTGCTTCCTTTTCTGAATGAGAACGTTTAATCTGATCATCTTACACCTTTTCCACAACTGTATATTGGGTATGGGTGACATACACACCTTTAGCCCACAGATTGCCTAGAGATTCTTAACTTTAAACCTTGTGTTGTGATTCAATGGGTACTTTGGACTGTTTGATGTTGGGAGAAATGTGGATTTGTTTTACGTGTGGGAGAGCAAACAAACTGAATAATTGGTGCTGAAAAGTACTTTCTTTTGCCCTTTGAAGAAGGCAAAAGTGTACTGTGGGAAAATTCCCAAGCCAAGCCAAGCCAAGCCAAACAGAAAGGAAGACTCCACTGAGAGCTAAGAAAGCAGCAATCTCCACACCACAGCCTGCTGGGTCTTCATGGCAGAGGGCTGGTGGGGGATAATTCCTCAAAGGCAATAGTGCTGAATTTAGGAAGAGTTTGGTTTATATAGAATTTAAGTGGGTAAAGAGGTATAAAGCAAGTGACAAAACCTTACATAACTGGTTACCTACATTGAGTCACATATTCACAGGCAGGCTGGTCTTGAAACAACAGAAACACTCTGGGAACAAAGGGAGGGGGCTCTTACAGAATGAGGGGGCCCTTGAATTAGCCCAGAGTGCCTTAAGGTATAGACAGTTACTCTGACTCAGTGCTCTTAAGAGGTCTGCAGCTGGGCTGTAGACCCCCTCAAGGTCAACTGAATTTAGCAGAAACTGCAGAACAGAAACTTGGTCAAACTTCTAACTGATCACGAAATATGCGTCAGTTTGCTATCTTATAAATGTGTTCCTACATTAAAATTGTGCTCAGTCAGTAGATGAAACGGTAGCCTACACTGCAAAGATGTGAGCTGTTAAGGGCCAGTGCACTGTTAAAAATGCTGCCCTTTTGTTGCTGCAGTAACTACTGAAGCGTAAGTAGACATATGGTCCCTGTCAGCCTGAGTCACTGAAAATAGCCTGACAAAAGCCCCCTTCCTAGGTTATCTTAAACATCTACGTGAATGAGAAGTGGTCTTCTGTTGTCATTGAGATCTGTGAACTTCTTGCTACTCTACTATAACCCAGCTCATCCCAACTTACATGTTGTGTACTTGAAAAAATACTTCAGGATACAAAATCAACACACCAATCGATGCTATTGTTATATACCAATAATGAACTTACAAAGAAAGAAATCAGGAAAACAAGTCCATGCATAATAGTTTCAAAAATAACTAAGTACCTAGGTATCAACACAACCAAGGAAGTGGAAGACCTCTATAATAAACATTGTAATACTCCAAAGAAACAAGTTGAAAAGGACATTAGAAAATAGAAAGACATCCTTTGTTTTTGGATCAGCAGAATTAATGTTAAAATGCCCATATTACCAAAACTGATCTATAGATTCAATGCAATCCTATTGAAATACCAACAACAGGGCTGGGGATTTAGCTCAGTGGCATAAGCACCTGCCTGGCAAATGCAAGGTTGTGAGTTCGATCCCAAGTACAGTAAAAAAAAAAAAAAACCAATAACATCCTTCACAGAACTAGAAAAACAAAAACAAAAACAAAAACAAACAACAACAACAAAAAAAAACTTAAATTCACGTGAACTAGAAGAGACCCAAAATAGCCAAAACAATATTGAACAAAAAGAGTAAAGTGGGAGGCATCACAACTCTGAATTTCAAGTTACTCTACAAAGCTTTGTAACAAGAACAGCATAGTACTGACACCTAGACCAATGGAATGGAACAAAAGACACAAAAAAACCCCATGCACCTTTAGCCATCTGGTTTTTGACAAAAGGGTCAAAAACATACACTGGAGGAGAGAGCTTCTTTACATAAATGGTGCTAGGAACACTGGTTATCTACGTACAGAACTCAATTAGATTCATGCCTCTCACCCTGTTCTAAAAGGAAATCAAAATGGGTCAAAGACCTACATATATAAAAGGAAACTTCAGCCACATGTGGTGGCACAGGCCTGTCACCCTAGCATTGGGGGGGGGGCTGAGGCAGAAGGGTTACACATACAGATGCACAGACATATAAAATTTTGCTGAAAGATACCACAGGAAAACAATTTACAACACAGCCACAGATAATGGGTTCCTGAATAGAATTTGAACAGCATAGGAAAAACTCAAGAATCAACAAATGGTACTACATCAAATTAAAAGCTGCTACATAGCAAAGGAAAAATCCATGGAAAGGGAAACAAGATTTGTCAACTACTCCTCTGAGAGAGCACTAATATCTAGGCTATATAAAGAACAAAAAATTAACCCCGCTATGACCTAATTTTAAAAAATGGGCAAATGAACTGAATAGATACGTCTCCAACTAAGTTCAAATGGCCAGTAAGTACATGAAAAATGTTCAGCATATTTAGTCATTACAAAAATGTGTATCAAAACAACTCTGAGATTCCATCTTACTCCAGTCCAAATGAACATTAAAAAAAAAAAAAGCATCAGCAAAGTATGAAGAAAAAAAGAACTCTCGCTGGAAATGCAAACTAGTTCAACTACTATGGAAAGCAGTATGGAAATTCCTTTAAAATAGAAATTCCATCTGAACCAGCTATGCTTCTCCTGGATACACAGGATTCCCAAAAGAATTAAAGACACCATATTATAGTAACACATGAATACCCATTCTTTTCGTTTTTTATGAATACCCATTCTTACAGCAATGCAATTCACAATTATTAACCTCTGGAAACAGCGTGTCAACAGATGACTGGCCAGCGACAATGTGATTGATAGATAGATAGATAGATAGACAGAGCAATCTCAGCTATGAAGAAGGAAATCACGTCATTTGTAGGGCAACAGATGGAATGAGGCAACATCATGCTAAATGAAAAGTCATACACAGAAAGTTAAATAGTGCATGGTTTCTCTTATATAAGAAGCTAAAATATTAAACAAATGAGAAAAATAGAGCAGAAATAAAAGGAAACAAGAAGGCAAGCTTTTTGGAGATAAAGACGAGGACTGGGAGGAGGGGAAAGGCAAAAGAGAAGAGATCAAAACTGACCAAGATTATGTTTCATGTCTGTACCAATCCCCCAAATAAATATCACTATTATGTACTGCAAATACACACACACACACACACAGCACAAATAAGTGTTCCACACACAAACAAGTATTCCACAGACCTACTGAAATATATGCAAAAAGTTAGCAATGGTTAATACAGAGAAAAAAAGCAGCTCAGTAAATTTAGGAAAAAATAAATAAATTTAGGAAAAATAGTTCTTTCTTTGATAATCACGACATTTTATAAAAGAACTGGTTAAGTCACACACAAATCCAGACTCAGGATTATAACAAATTATGGAAAATGATATCCCAAAGTATTAATGATACCAAATCCTTAAATACATTTCTTCATAATTTGCTCCCTAAATACAAAAATGAAAGTCAAAAGGTAAAGAAACAGTCAGTCATTTTTCTAAGTAAATAACCTCACTGCACAAAATTGTTAAAAAAAAAAATTATAAAGTGTATTGAGCCTTTACAGCCTCTTCCTTTCATAAGCTGAAGAGTTTACTTTCTACGAAGAGGCTGGGGACGCAGCTCTGCGGCAGAACACTTGCCTACAACTGCGAAGCCTTGCATTCAACCTCCAGCACCACAAAAAACTAAAGTGAACAAGTACTTTTTACATATGCAAGCATGTCAACTTTTTACTTTACAAATAAATCTATAACAAAGTTTACAGAACTAAGATGATCCAAAAACATTTTCATTACCAAGGCATAGCTATTTAGGTAACACAAGATATACTAACAAGTCTAAAAAAATATTTTTTTAAAGGAATGAAATTTTTCAGATAAAAAAATACCAAAGTTATATACTCACCTGTGTCTTTGTGACCTTTTAAAATATAAAGTGGCATCGGAGAGTCCAGCGAGAAAACGCAAATATTGTGGTCATTTCCTCCAGTGACAATTAGTCCATGAGGGTATATGTCACTTGCGGGTATGATGCACACACAAGATACAAAATTAGAGTGGCCACTCATACAGTGCATTTCTGTAAAACCCCTGTTAGGACTGGAAAGATAAGATAATTAATAGATATATACCTGCTCCCTGACTTCCCACCCAGGACACAGACTGTCAAAGTACTCATTTTCACTTAGTATCCAGGCTGAACTTTAAAATACATACTATTTTAAGAATGGTTTATTGTTTTAAATAAAACATTAAATAATAAATTTACATGAGCTTCTACAGATGATTACATCAGGCTAGGAAAAGTTTGATAAGTGTTTCTTTGAGGAAAATGTTAATTTACAGAAAGAACAAGGAAAGAAAAGGGATAAATATCAGAATTAGCCTTTCCCCCACAATGAATGTAATCATTCTATATTGCAAATGTACTAATACAAATTTTTTTAAAAAAAGAGTAGCTCATTCTTATTCTTCATCTTTACTCTAGCATCAGTGATTGTTACTCTAAGATAGCCCTGGTGAAGTGAAATTATAATATATCCACTAACAATAAGCCTTAAATATAGTGGGGACTTTTTTTTCTTTTTTAACATTTTTATACTATGAAGCATTACTTCAGTACTCCTTGGTATAGTATACACTATGTATATTTAAAACAGCTAGAGTATCAATCATTCTAATATGCAAAACCAGAATTAACACAGGGACACATGGAGGGTGGCTGTAGGGACATGTACATTAATGATTGCCTTAGGATTAGCATGTTGCATCTATCACTAAGCATCACTGCTGTAAGTCAAACAATGAATTGTGGTATCATATGTGGAAAGCAGTAAATCAGCTGTTGAAAGAGATATAAACAGTCATATCCCTAACTCAAGCTAAAACAGTCTGCAGACTAGCTGGAGGAGACACAGCAAGCACACATAAAGAGATAAGGCTCAGCTATTTTTGCTTTTTCCTTCACAAACCCCACTTAAAAAAAAAGTTTAAACATAAAAGTTAGTTGGTATTTCAATAAAGGTACAAATCTACAAGGCCAGAGACAATGGAAAGAAAAAGAATATAACTTTGAATACCTTAAAGATTCTAAGTAATAGCCTAGAAGACCTGAGGAAAAAATGAGTTCTAAACAGGAAACGGAAAGCAGAAAACCAATTACCAGTAAATCCCCTTATGGCACAAGAACTGGAGAGGTTTTTAAGATGGCAGAATAGGAGGCACCAGAAATCCGCCTTCTTCCTGGACAAACAATTGCACTGGCAGAATCCATCTGATAATACTATGTGAGACACTGGTGTCAACTGAAGGCTTTCAACTTTCATGAGAAAGCATGGGCTACCAAATGAAATTGTTTTTTTCTGGTCCTTGCACATGCTAAGCAACTTGAAATTCATTTTGATCAATTTCAGCTCTTGACCATAGCAGTTAGCCCATCCCTGACCTGGCAGTCCTATGGCAGGCACATAAGCACCTGTTCCTGCAGCAGCTTACACACAGGTACAAATGCTAAGGTGGGCAAAAAAAGATCCTGTCGTCCAAATTTCAGATCTTCTGTGTGACTACTGATTGCTGCTCAGGTCACAGAAGTGGAGATAAAGAGGCAGGTGGAAAATGGTAAGTCTCCCACCTCTTGTTGTTGGAAACCCTTACCTTTCCAGCTGAAGTGACTCCAGCTTTCTGCTCAAAACAGTATTGGGACTTCAACAACCAGTTAAAGGTGATTAGCAAGGTCATTAATATTCAAAGTTTGGGGGACAGGTTTCACTGACGGTGGGCTGAGCCGAATCCCCCTGGAAGCCAAGTGGCCACAATGCCAGCCCAGTCATATTTCAGGTTGTTTCCTGATTTGATCTTTCCACTGGTGAGGGAATGATCTCTGTTCCCTGTGCTCTTGGATCTCTGTAGCCAGCAGTCCTTGGACACGTGGTTTTTAACTCACCACAGGCACTTGAGAAACTAATCATCTTTCTCTACCACGATTCCCTTTCTTGGTAAGCTGAGGCAGAAGACCCTGACCCTTGTTATCTCATCTTAATTATCTGGCCACATACTTGCGGACCTAGGTAAGGCAGTTAAAAGCCACTGAGCATGTTCCATGTCAAAAGACTCCTTACAGGAGTAACTCGGTCAAAGGACACGGGATAGTAGGCTCTGCCAGGCTTAAGACAACTTCCATGTATCTGTTAGGTTCACGTTTTATGTTTGTGCATCAAAACGATAAAATGTCTCTATTGTATAATCTTTTCGTACACCCTAAATGTTTTGCCTGGCTTACTTCTGCTTCTCAGGGTCCTTTGTCTCTCTTCCAAGTCACATTCTTCCTATTGCTCAAACTCTTCTACCACTCACTCCCACTTGCTAAATTACTGTCCTGGCCTCCAAAGTGTTAGATAAACTGGTGTTTTCAGGCACCGGCTGTAACTTTCATTTCTGAGGTTGACGGGAAAAAAAGGCTCCTGAATGATTCTTGGTGCATAATAAGTTGGGGTGAAATCCTTTCTAGGTTTATCAAGGGAGGATTCAAGCCTTCTAAGCAATCTTCAATGATTTAACAAGAGCCCACTGAGGCATCATTATGTGCTGCAAACATGTCATAAAAAACAAAAAATAAAAATAAATAAATATTAAAAAGCTCATTGAGGCAAATCTCAGGTGACTGATAAATTTACTTTCAGTTTCCAATTTGAGTTGGTACTTTCTGTTTAACTGATATACTTAAAACAGTTCTTGTGTACTGTGTGTGTGTGTGTGTGTGTGTGTGTGTGTGTGTAGATATATTTGGGGGGGGTCTTTTTGAGACAGGGTCTCACTATGCAGTTCAGGCTGGACTTGAGCTCACTTTGTAGCCCAGGCTGGTCTCAAACTCACAACCATCCTCTTGCTTCAGCCTCTCAAGTGCTGGGACTACAGGCATGCACCACCATGCTTGGCTGGAATAGTTGTTAAAACTACAACTATAGGGTTAACTTCTGCTGCTTTCTGCTTGGGCTAAGATAAGGATGCAAGGCCATTTGGAGGTCTATGGGTCACCCAGATCCAATTAGAATATAAATATCTATAAACTCAAAGACCAAGAAAAAAAAAGTGTGCTAAAGACAGTTGAAAGTCTAAGTAGTGAGACTTCTGGGAAGATGGCAGAGCAGTAAGCAGCAAAGGAAACAGCCTCTCAGAGTCACTGTCCAGACACTGGAATAATCGTGAGGAAGACAAGAAGGAAGGAAGTCGGTCCCCTGGACCCAGGAAGAATCTGAAGTGAGAACTGAAGCCCACAGAGAGAAAAAAAATTTTCAACAAAGAAGAAAGCGGTAGCCAGTAGCACCTTCACCCTGAGAGAGCGCTCACTGCACAAGAGGAGTTGTTTGAACCTGGGGATGCATGGTCACAACGATGGTGATGGTGACAGTCTACAGAGAAGCATGGCAGTGGCGGAGGCAGCAGATGTGGAGGACTACACTGGCTGGCGGTGAGTGCAGAGGACTTAAATCCTCCCTTGGGGAGACAGCGATTAGCCGGGAGCATTTTGGAGATGGTCCAGATAAGCCCAGAATCCAGAACTGCTGCCGGCTGCCTCTAGCAGCTCCCAGCTGGGTGCAGACCTGTGGAAACTGGGTCTGCTCCCAGGGCAGCCTGCTGAGGTTTCCACTACTCTGTCATAAAGAACTGCTGGCTTGCTGGGACAGACTGGCACCATTTGGGACTCTGTCTCCACAGGCTGCCTACTAGTGAAACCAGAGAGAATCCTGGAAGTAGACTATTTGTTTTTCTTTTTCATGTTTTTGTTTGTCTTGTTTTTTTTCTTTCTCCTTCATTGTTTATATATGAGTGTGAAAGTGGTTCCTAGCCTTTTTGTGGGTGTGGCTCTGTTCTGTTCTTCCTTCTATCTCTTCCATCTTTTTTCCTTCAGTCTTCTGCCCCAATTTCCCAAAGTTGGCAACTGTACTTCTAATCTTTTTCCCTCCTTCCACTTCTGTATTTTCTCCTTAACCCATTTTAAATTTTAACCCCAAGGGCAAAATTGACAAATTATAGACATATATTGCATATAATTATATGGTTTATTTTATATTTATTTTGTTATATAATCACAAATCTAGTTCACATGGTTAAAAGTTGCCAATTAAGGGTTAGCTCAGTTTGTTGTTTTCTAGGCTATGTTTTTTTTTTTTAATTTTATTTTAAAGGGTGTAAAATTAAACACAACAAAACAGAACAGAACGGAACATAAGAAAGCATAAATTTCAAAGCTAGACAACCAGAGATCTTCACTATCTGTCATATTGTCTCTTGTTTTCTTACAAATGGTTGTCCATATCTTTGCCTACAATGAGTTCATACTAAATACCATAGCCAATCTTTTCACAAGATGTGTAGTTCACTGGCTCCCACTTGCTAAAGAGGGGAAGGGGGGGAACACCGGACGGGGGACAGGAGGACACGAGATGTTTGATTCTTAGCCTGCTCGCCGGCAGTCTTACAGCCATCCCCCAGAGAGGGGAGGAGCTCCTTGTTCTCCAGGCACCCCGAGTCAACCGCACGGTGCAGGTCCTGAGGCGCCAGGGTCTCTCCCCTGCAGGCCCCCTAAAGTCCGCCATACTCACCTGCTATTTCTTTCTGATGAATTGACCATTACATTTCCAAAGTTCTGAAATGGCCATCAGACCACAGAAAGAATTCTCTTTAGGCTCCTGTTTGAAACCAGCAGCTATAGCAATCTGCTGGCCTTGCTTCAGGGCTACTCTAGGATATGTTTGATGCTACTGGTACCAGTATAGCCAAAATTGAAATATTCTAAACAGCTGGTGGTCCTGATAATCCTCAACTGAGATTAACTAAGGGTCACAGCAAATATGGTGGCTCAGTGCCAAAGAACCAGGGACTAAGCCAAACAAGCAACAACTTCTCAAACAAACTGAAGAGGTAAGGTCTTTCAACAGACGCAAAACACAAAAACAAGCTACACATGGAAGATAACTCACAGAAGTAACATCACTTAAGGTTCCTAAATACTATCAATAAAGCAACCCACCATAGGCAATTTACAAGCATCACTCCAAGAATTAAACTAAAACAAGAAGGAAAAGAAAATGAGAAGACATTTAAGCAAAATGCAACCCCAGACACCAAAAGCAAATGCAGTGGGTAATGAGGTGGGACAATCCAAAAGCCCCCTACCAGGTCTCTCTGAAAGGGAAACAACAAAGCAATTGAATGAGGCTCTAGAAAAAACTGAAATCAAAAATAATCTCTCAACTACAGAGATTACCAAAATACACACCATCCTTAGTGATGTTAGAGTAGACAGACAAAAAAATAGATGAGCTTAAGCAAATTATGGAAGCTTAGCACAGGAAAGAAATAAAATCCATGAAGCAGATTCAAGCAGACATCCAGGAGAATAAAATCTCCACTGAAAGTATCTGGGGTAAATTAGGCCAATGTGAGGACAGGATCTCAGATACTGAAGACAGGCTTGCAGTTAGCTACAAGGAAAAGAAAGATTTCTCAAAATTAGCAAGAGACCCTGAGAAACCAATCCAGCAGCTGCTAGATAAGCCAAAGAAGAACAGTTTAAGATTAATTGGAGTCAATGAACAAGCAGGAGATACCACAAATGACATTAAAAAATGTTCATAGACATCATGACACAAAACTTTCCTGGTAGAGAAAAAGAATCTGACACACACATAAACAAGGCATGTAGGACTCCATTAGCAGTGATCAAACAAAAAAAAAAATCTACAGCCAAGCATATCATCGTCAAGATTCCAGAAATTCAACAGAAGAATAGAATCTTAACAGCTGTTAGAAAAAAGAAACAAATCACCCATAAAGGAAAGCCCATCAGAATTACAGCTGACCTCTCAGCATAAACACTCAAGTTAAGGCGACTTTGGAGTGAAGTACTTCAACTTCTAAAGGAAAACAACTTTCAACACAGATTGATGTATCCCGGAAAACTGTCTTTCAAAATTGATGGAAAAATAAGATACTTCCATGACAAAGAACGTCTGAGGAAATCTACGACCACCCACCGAAGCAGCACTCCAAAATGTTCTGAAGGACATTCTAAAAAGGATAATAAGGACTATTACTTCATGAACCTCAAGAAGGAATCCATCAAGGAAGGCAAACGATTGGAAGAGAAAAAAAGGAGGGAGCCAACAACAGGAAAATAACATAACAGTAAGTCAATACATACCAGTTATAACCGTCAATGTTAAGGGTCTCAATTCACCAGTCAAAAAACGCATACTGGCAGAATGGACCAACAAGAAAGATCCAACAACATGCTACATCCAAGAAACACGTTTAATTCAAAAAGAAATTCACAGACTGAAAGTCAAAGGATGGAACACAATACTCCATGTAGCTACTGTATTTGCAGACAAAGTGAATTTCAAACCAAGACTGATTAAGAGAGATAAAGGTCACTACATTCTTGTAAAGGGAAGGATCCAAGAGGAACAGCTAACAACCACGAATATATATGCAACAAATATTAGTGCACCCAACTACATAAAACAATTACTAGCAGACGTCAAAAATCAAATAAGCCCTAATACAATTATAGTGGGAGCCCTCAATACCCCACTGTCACAAAAACACAAATCTACTAGATGAAAAATCAGTAAGAAATTTTAATCAGTACTGGGGATCAAACTCACGACCGCGCATTTGCCAGGTAGGCGCTTATGCTGTTGAGCTAAATCCCCAGCCCCTAAATCAACCTTTGAAACAAACTGACCTAGTAGATATCTACAGAGTATCCTACCCCACAAAATCAAAATACATTGTTCTCAGCTGCACATGGGACATTCTCCAAAATGAACCATATACTGGCTCATAAAACATGCTAAAGTAAATGCATACTTTACTAAATGAAATTATCCCATGCATCAGACCACAGTGCAATGAAACTGGAAATCCTTGCCAAAGGAAACCACAAGAACTTCATAAACACACGGACATTAAACAGCACCCCACTGAACTAATGGGTCACAGATGACAGCAAAGAAAAAATTAGACAGTTTTTACAGTTGAACTATAATGACAATACAACATACTGGAACTTGTGGGACACCATGAAAGCAATCTTAAGAGGGAAATTTATAGCAGTAAATATCCATATCAGGAAAACAGAGCAAGCGCATATAAACAACTTAATGTTGAACCTCAAACTTCTAGATAAAGAAGAGCAGCCTAACCTAAAATCTTGAAGAATTATAAAGATCAGAGCAGAAATTAACACACTGGAGACTAAAAAAGCAATGCAAAGACCCTTAGCCAACCTTATAAGAAAAAAAAAAGACTCAAATCCACACAATTAGGAATGAAAAAGGCGAAATCACAACAGACCCTATAGAAATCCAGAAAATCATCTATACTACTTTGAAAACTTGTATTCTAACAAGATGGAAAATACAGAAGAAACGGAACTACTCCTAGGTGTATATGAATTGCCAAAGCTGAATTGAGAAAATATAAAAATTCTAAATAATCCAACATCAATAAATGAAATTGAAAATGTAATTTAAAAAAATTATCACTAAAGAAAAGCCCAGGCCCTGATGGATTCACTGCTGAATTCTAGAAGAAATTTAGACAAGACCTACTACTACTACTTCTCAAACTCTTTCATGAAATTGAACTGGAAGCAATACTCCAAATTCATTCCTGGAAGCAAGCATTACCCTGACACCAAAACCAGAGGACTCGACCAAGAAAGAGAATTATAGGCCAATCTCCCTAATGAACAGTGACGCAAAAATCCTCAATAAGATACTAGCAAACAGACTTCAGCAAATCTTAAGAAGATTATACACCATGATCAATTGGGATTCATCCCAGGGATGCAGGGATGGTTCAACATACATAAATCAATAAATGTAATATACCATACTAACAAAGCCAAAAGGGCAAAAATCATATGATCATCTCAATAGATGCATAAAAAGCTTCTGACAAAGTCCAAAACCATTCATGATTAAAAACCCTACAAAATATTGCAATAGATGGTCTTTATCTCAATCTGACAAAAGCCATCTATGACAAACCAACAGCCAACGTCATACTAAATGAACAAAAATTGAAAGCTTTTATTCCAAAATCAGGAACAAGACAAGGATGTCCACTGTCTCTACTCTTACATAACATAGTCCTTGAAATTTTAGCTGGAGCAATTAGACAATACAAATAAAAGGAATAAAGATAGGAAAAGAAGTTATCACTCCTTCTTAGGTCATGCAGACAGAATCCACCCTAAAGATCCCACCTGCCTTCTATCACAGACCGTTAGACAAGCCCCCTGGAGGATGCCCCTGACTGCTGACCCCTTCTCACCACCCCCATATACTTCAAAGCAGCCAAGCAGTCTTCATCCCTTTTCCCTGAGGACAGGCACATCTCTTTAGACGGGGGATGTAGCAGGAGTTACTGGTAGTGAGACAGGAGTTAATATTCTACTAGGTAGGAAGGACGGCAGACCCACAGTGCAGTTAGCAAGCCCACAATGGAGTCCACATACTATTTTCTTTTACATTTTTAAACTCACCTGGCTGTTTACTTAACTCTTCCATCAGACCTTACCTCATGTTTCTCTGATTACTACTAATAATTAAACTATTACACTATAACCAACCAAATCAGGGTTGAACTTTTAACTTGACTTGGGCTGGCTTTAATTAATTTTATTAGAGAGGTTCATCAACATCTCTAATATCTGAAGGCAAGAGCATACTTCTTCACATAGCAATAAACACTATGGGGTTTGTGGGGTTTCATCTCTTCCCAAAACCTCAAATCCCAGACTAAGAAACATGGACAAGAAGGAAACTATTTACAGAAAACTCAAACTAGCAATTCCATTCAATCCAGCTATGTCCCTTCTAGGTATCTTCCCTAAAGAGTTAAAGACATTATGGCGATACACACACATCATAATTATAGTAGCTAAATTTAGCTTAATAGCTAAATTTTGCAAACAGTCTATATATCCCTTAACAGATGCATGGATAAAGAAAATGTGGTGCTTGGCTTGGGGACGTTGCTGCCTGACAAGCTCGAGGCCTTGAATTCAAATCAGCACCCAAAAAAAAAAAAAAAACAAAAAAAACGTAGTGCTTGCTTGTACACAAAGGAGTATTATTTTGCCACAAAAGATAACTGAGAGTCATGTGTAGGAAAATGGATGCACCTTGAGATCACAACATTAAGCCAAATAAATCAGATAGGCAAGCTTAAATATCAGATGGTTTCACTTATATGAGAACGCTTAAGTATAAAATTTTTTTTGTGTCTTTTTGAGATAGGGTCTGGCTATGCAGTTCAGGCTGACTTGAGCTCATGTTGTAGTCCAGGCTGGTCTTGAACTTGCAAGGATCCTCTTGTCTCAGCTTTGCCAGTGCCAGAATTACAGGCATGTGCCACCGCACCTGGCCTTAGTATAAATAATTTAAAGAGCAAAATAAAACACAGATAATGGCAAATATGGAGACAGGAGACAGAACTTTTGTAAATAGAAAGAAGACCAAGAGACAGAGGGAAGACGAGCTCCAGAGGGACCTAAAAAGAATTAAGATATGTTATGTACATGTACCAACACCCCACAATGAATGGAATCATTATGTACTGCACATAATGTACTAATAAAAGTTTGTAGAAGACAGTATTTAATGTAACTTTCTGTAATGCAATTTTTGAGAATTTAGGTCCTCACAAATTAAATCTGAGCGAAAACTCAGTGCAACTTACAGGGGCAAAAAGACAGGCCAGATATTTTCCCACTACCTCACCTAGCAGGTTGGACCAGGCCATCAATAAATTTTTAACTATAAAAGAAACTTCCTCCGCCAAAACTGAAGCCCCCAAAGGTAACAGGCTCGCACAAGGATATCCGTTCCTTAGTAGCCAAGTTACAGGAAGAGAGGCCAGGTACGTGGTCCGCTTAAATCTCGCTGGTTTCCTACACGACACCGGGAGGGCCAGCACTGACAGGGCTGGCGGGGAGTCGATGGACGCAGAGGAAAGGACAGGGGTAGCTGTACAGCTGGGAAAGCTCTCTTCCCACTCGTTCCAAAGCTTGCAAAAAAGATAAGCGCGGGCCGACTCGCGGGGCTCACCTGTCTGGCGCCCAGAGGCGGGTGGTGCGGTCTCGGGACACGGACACAAAGGCCCCCGGTGGATAGAGGCAGCACACCAGGCCTCGCACGTCCAACTCGTGGCCTGGGAGCGAGCAGCTCAGCCGGTACCTGGCGCTGCTACTCGCCATGGCCGTTGTCGATCCGTCTCCTGGAACCCCGGCGCCGCGCGAAATCCGTCCGCAGGGCAGACCCGGCGTCCGCCAGGCTGCGGCGGGATAGGGGCCTGCAGGTCAGGGGCGACCACAAACCGGAAAGGCCCGAGAGGCGGCGCGGAAGGGCAACGGGGAAGGGGCGCGCCGACCGAGCCGAGTGACACAGCAACCCTGACATGCACACCGGAATTTATCATCGGCCTCCAGCCGCCATGACGTAGTCTGTGTGCGTCGCGACTGCTGAGCCCGGTGCGGAGCCCAGGGTCGCACCCTTCCTGGCCTTCTGGCGAAGAGGATGAGCGTCTCTGGCCCTCTGCCTCCTCGCCGCGCGTAGGACCCTTCTCCAACTCCGTCCCTTCCGTGCCACCGCCGCACGGTTTAATTCCGGGCCGCGGGTTAGGACTACAAATCCCACAATGCTGCGCGCCGGGGGCGGGGTGAGCATCCGGCGCGCGGAGTCCGAGTGTTTTTAAATCTGGAATTTCCGTGTTACTCCCTGGGGGCTCATTAGATGAAATTGTTTCCTGTCTTTTGTTTTGGATTATTTACCTCGTTTTTTCCAAATCTTGTTTGCACAGTCTCATGAGATTTTTTTTCCAGGCTAAACGTTGTGTTTAAATTGAAACGAGAGAATGTAAGTCCACACTAGGAACATCCCTTCCAGTTGTTCCAATCTCTTTGCTTCTCTATCAGATTTAGCAAGTAATACTAGGGTCAGTTATTTCAAATTTGGACTACTCTCACCTACATTAATAAAGTAGTGTTAGGGTGAAACTGAGAAGACAGATTTTAAACAAACCCCTGCGACGCTGCTAGTCTTTGTTGTACAATACTGACTGATAGATGAAACTTGTTCTTTTTAATTTACCTTCCACCCTGTTCGCTCATAGCCAGTTTCACTTGACCACACTTCTAAAATGCCAAGTCCAATTGTCAGTTTTCTCACTTTTTTAAATTTTAAAGACAATTAAAACAAACCAGTGGCAATAAATTTCAAAACAAGATTGTAGGAGAGTAACAATAGTACACTGATATCGTTAAAGCAGTTGCTCATATTACAAAATATAGGCATGAAAAATTGATGAAACAATATACGCACAAACCTTCCTTTTCAATGAACTAATAGCAATTAGTAATATAACTATCAACTTTTTTGGTATATATGTAATTATATGTCTGTGTGTGTGTGTGAGTGTGTGTGTGTGTGTATACAATTTGTTTCCCTTTCTTCCTTTCTCCTTTACTCCATTCCAGTTTCTCTTTAGTTTTGAACAGTTTCTTACCATATCACAATATCTATTTTACATTTTGGATCTTATTTACTTTTTCAGCTTCTTACACTAGGGAGACAATATGATGTTTACACATACAAGTCTGATTTGTTTCACTTGCAAGTATGGCCCAAAGTTGCATCCATTTACCTATGAATGTCTCAAGCTTATCCTTCTTTAGAGCTGAGTAGTACTTCACTGTATAAAAAGACAACATCTTTTTTATCCATTCCTTGGTTGATGGTCATTTGGGTTATTTCCAAGATTCAACTGTTATAAATTGTGTTGCTATAAACATGTTGCACATACATCACTGTGGAATGATGTTTTTAATTTTGGGGGAAAATATCTAAAAGGAGAATGGATCAAATGAGATCTCTAATCTTAGTTTTTTTTTTTTTCTGTCTCAGCAGTGTTTTTTTAAATAATTTTATTTAAACAGGAAAAAAACAGAATAAAGGGTAGCAACAATACAGTATTCCAAGGAAAAAAGGAAAAGAACAACACCAAAAATCCTAAGAAATTATTACCTGACAAATTACATACTGACTTCTTAGAAATAGTTGTTCAAATTACAAAGTTAAAACATGTAAAGTAGATATTCACACTGAGACTGTTAACAGTTCTGCTCCACCATCTGACAAAAACAGCAATATGGTCATCCAACTTACCCACTCAAATATACATGCAATTATATCAAAAGGGTAAAATTAAACACAACAAAACAGAGCAAAGTGGATCACAAGAAAGCAATGTAAGAGACAAAAATTTCACAACTAGACAATCGGAGATATTCACTCTCTATCATATTGACTCTTGTTTTCTTCCAAATAGTTGTCCATATTGTCACATACAGGGAATTCACATGAAACAACATAGTATGGAATTGATCCGAGCAGGACGAGGAGGACATTTCAGGTCTTCTAGACCAGACATTAGGGAAGCCAAGAATGGCTGTCATAGTGTCTCTCATTCTCCTCAAAACAGCTGTCCATACCTTAATGTGTGTTGAACTTAAACAAGGCAAAGCAAGCTAAAGATCACTTTGAACAAAAAGTGATAGTTTTGCTGGACTTCACACCATGACATTATGGAATCAGCACTGGGTATTGTAGTGTCTCTTTTTCTTCAAAGTATTTGTTCATTTCAACATGTGTTATATAGTTGGTTCTCGTAAATTGTTTATAAGCTCTACACATACATGAGTCTCTACTTGTATATCTATCATTTCTGTATCTAATCTTAGTTTTTTGAGGAATCTCCACACTACTTTCCATAGTGGTTGCACCAGTCTGCATTCCCACCAATAGTGGTGAAGGATTCCTTTTGCCCACAGCCCCTCCAGCATTTGCTATTGCTTGATTTCTTGAAAACAGACATGCTTTTTGGGATGAGGTGGAATCTCAGTGTTGTTTTACTTTGCATCCCTTGAATGACCAGTGATGTTGAACATTTTTTCATATATTTATTTGCTATTTGTATTTCTTCATCTGAGAAGTGCATATGCATCTCAGCTGCCCAGTTTTAGATTGGGTTTTCGAATTTGGAGGATATGATTTTTTTTTAACTCTTTATGTATTCTAGATAAAAATCCTTTATCTGAGGGACAGTTGAATAAAATTTTACCCACTCTATGGGTTGTCTTTTCACTCTGTTGGTGATTTCTCTTGATGTGCAAAAGCTTTTTGGTAAGATGAGATCCCAGTTGTTGATTTGTGTTTCCCATGCTGTTTCAGTTTTGTTCATGAACTGTCTACCTACCTCTACGTATTCAAGATTTTTACCTACTTTCTCTTCCAGTAGATTTAGTGTTTCTGTCTTAATATTTAGATCTTTGATCTATTTCGACTTTAGTTTAGTGCATGGTCTAGCTTTTGTCTTCAGTCTGTAGAGAGCCAGTTTTTCTAGCACCATTATTTAAAAGGTTATCTTTCTTCCAGTGAACATTTTGGATCCCTTTTGTCAAAGCTAAGGTGGCTGAGTGTGTTTGTAGTTGTGTCTGCATCTTCCAATCTGTTCTACTGGTCCTTAGGTCTGTTGTTGTTGTTGTTGTTGTTGTTATTGTTATTACCCTGCTGATGTTATCACAGTAGCTTTGTAGTATAATTTTAGGTCTGGGATTGTGATGCCTCCTGTCTTGCCTTTGTTGCCCAGGATTGTCTTTACTATTCTAGATCTCTTCTGCTTCCAGATGAATTTTAGGAATGTTTTCTCTAGTTCTGTGTGGCATACTAATAGTATTTTGACTGGGATTGCATTAAATCTGTATAACAGTTTTGAGAGTGGGGCCATTATAACTATGTTGGTTCTTCCTATCCATGAGCAAGAGCTCTCTTTCCATTTTCTTATATCGTCTTCAGTCTCCTTTTTCAGTGTACTGTAATTTTCAATATATAGATGCATAGTTCCTTTGTTAGATTGGTTTCTAAGTATTTCAATGTTTTGGATGCTAATGTGAAAGGTGTGGTTTCTCTAATTTCTCTCTTAGTGAGTTTGTTGTTTGTATACATGAAGGCTATTGATTTTTCAGTGTTGACTTTGTATCCAGCTATGCTGCAGAATTTATTTATTAAATCTAATAGTCTCTTGGTGGAATTTTTGTGGTCTTCTATGTAGAGTATCATGTCTTCTGCAAATAATGATAGTTTAACTTCTTCCTTTCCTAGCCTTATTCTTTTATTTCTCTCTCTTGTCTAATTGCTCTGGCTAATGTTTCCAAAACCATATTGAATAGGAATGGTGATAGTGGACATACTCACGTTTAAAAAAAATTATTAGTACATGATTGCAGTACAGAATGATTACTTCACTTTTGCCTTCTTAAAAAGTTTCATTATCAACTTGAAATCACTGCTCCCTTGACTTCTGTTTTACTAATTTGAGCCCCAAAATATTGTGATTTAAATATCTCTTCTGCCTGTATGCCCTTTCCCTAAGTGGGATATTTTACTACTTTATTTCTAATGCTGGATGCATAGGTTAGTATCCTCAAACTAGGTCCAATACCTCCAGCTGTCTATTAGAAATTTCTACCTAAATTAAGAGTATCTAGTGGTCTCTTGCATAAATCATTTCAATATTCTCTAGGCTTTATGCCTCTGCTATCTAGCCAAGCCTACACATTAACATAGGATTATTGCATACTCTGTCTGTCTGTCTGTCTGTCTGTCTCTCTCTCTCTCTCTCTCTCTCTCTCTGTGTTACTGGGTATTGGTGCCAGGAACTTCACCCTGTGTACATCCCAGCCCTTTTAATTTTATTATTCTGAGGCAGAGTCTTGCTGGTCAATAAATTGCCCAGCCTGGGCTTAAACTTTCTGTTTTCCTCCCTCAATTCACCAGAATTCTGGGATTACAAATGTGTGGATGATATCCAGCAAGATCATCTTTCTAAAAAATACATCTAGTTGTATTAATCCTCTGTTCAGTAACCATTAACCACTTTTCACTCTTGGAACATAATAGTGTGCAAGACCTTTCATATCACCTTAATCTGTTTTGCCAGATTCATCTCCTTGGGACCTCCCTTACCTCAGTCATATTGAATTTCTCTGAATACACCATAGTGTTCATGTTTCTGTGCTCTTTGAACATGTTTTTTGTCTCTTTTTATAAATCTACAGTGCTCTCTCTATCTGTATATTTTAGCACCTGTTTATCATTTGGATTCTCCAAGTTCCTTTGTGATACCTGTTCTACATTAGTTTTTTTTCTCGGTACGGTACCTTCACTGTGACAGTAAAAAGGCCTACATTCAATATAAAATAACTGAGGGCCAGGGATTTTGTTCAGTGGCTTAAGTGCATGCCTGGCAAGTGCAAGGTCATGAATTCAACAATTCCCAGTACACACACACACATATATATATGTATATATATGTATATATATGTATATATATATATAACTTATAAATAACTATATATATATAAATTACATGAAAATAATATAAATTACATGATATAAATTACATGAAAATAAAATTGAGGTCAGTATGCTCCAGGACTGGTAATTTAGAAGGAAAATGTTAGGGAAGCTAAAACAAGAAATCTTGGGTAGCAATGAAATTTGGCTCCTGTGTAAAAGTGATAGATGGTGGCTAAATTTCCATATTGCAGAGAAAAAAAAATAGTTACTTTCTCTTTCTTCTCATGTTCAGTTGATAAAGCAGGAATTCTTACAAACTGAACTGACAAAATATAGACTAACAGGAAGAAAAATATTTCTGTGAGGAGAGTCCATAAAAGAAGTGTAAACACTGTATTGTCTCACTAGTGTAAAAAACTGAAAAAGCACTTAGCATTGGTTAGGAAGAAAACACTCAAAATAATTTTTTCTGGTTTTCCGAAATGTACAGTAATTTTTGTTATCAAAAGTAATACTATTATGCAGTGGCATACCAAAACTTATTTATTCTATCCAATACATTTACTTAATACCTATTAGCCAATCTTTCTCCATTCTTCCTTCCCCTTTACTCTCTGTACCCTCTAATAACTGCCAGTCTACTTCTAACTTCTGCATGATTATCTTTTGTAAGTTCTACATACAAGTGAAATCATGCAGTGCTCATCTTTCTATGCCTGGGTGAGTTTACCTAACATAATGATCTCTGGTTACATCTGCCTTTTTTTGCTTGTTTGTTTTGTTTTGGTACTGGGAATTGAACTCATGACCTCATGCTTGTCAAGTAGGGACTGTACTGCTGAGCTATATTCCCGGCTCAGCATCTGCCTTTTGACACATGATGCTATTTCATTCTTTTTATGGATGAATGGTATGTATGCCCTTGTGTATATGTACCACATTTTTAAAAACCAATTCTTTAGTTAATACATACTTAAAACAGTTGTTTTAAGCTCTCCATTTGAAAGTGCTCTTATGCTGTTTACTACTTGGTCAGTTTGTGGCACACTATTTTGACTGTTAAGGAAGGTCATGATTTTCTGAATGTGCTTGAGGTGTGTTGGTATATGACATTGTTTGGACACTGAAAAATTAGGTATTTATGCCAGTCTTTGTAATCTGGCATTGTTTGTGCTTTCTTTCCAGAAATCCTAAGCAGTTTGCTGATTTTCTAAGTATATAGTAACACTCGGTGGCACTCTCGGTCTAGGTTTGCGGTGAGTCTGCTGGTGGTGTGCTGTCACTGTTTCAGCACTGGAGGCTGATCCAAGCTGATATTTGTCCTAAATCCACAGTTGGTATTTTTTTGCACATGAATAGGAGAAAACCTAAAAAACAGTAGTCTGTCCGTGTAAGCTCTCTGAAGACAAGGTGGGCCTAGACACCTTATCTGCAGTCATCATTCTATCATAAGGCACTGCAGGGTTCTGTATGTCTGGCTCTGAGTACAATAAATGTAGATGGATCAGCTTCAGATTCTTATGAGAAACTTGTAGCCACTAATGCTGCAAAGCTGTCACATCAAGTCCATAGCCTGCCATGACCAGCACACTACTGGCATAGGATCAAGGCTCACACTGTTGTGGGCTGCCTGTCCTGTGGTAAAACTTGTGGCCTAAGACTGCTCAACCAATCACAAGTGATCCTGGCTGAAACAGAAGTCCCATTGTAACCGTGTATCTTCCCCAACACTAGAGGTATTTCAGAAGTTTCATCCATGGGAGCACCCCTGGGAAATTGTAAGGATTTTCCCAATGTTGGGTGTCACCAGCCTGCACTATATTCCATGGAAAAGTCCTATGCTCACTGTCTTGTCCTACTGCCACTGAATGGAGTCTTGTTCCATACTGTACTGCCTGAGGTTGGGGTAGTATTGGGAAGGCACACCCTTGGCCTCCTATGCTGATGCTAAGGGGGTCATACCAAAGTCTTAGAGATTCAAGGACTTGTACAGTCTCAGGGGTGCATCCAGGCCCACATTATAGCTGGCAGTGTTGCAGGCCAAAACTCTAGTCCACCCCACTGTTATATGGTCTTATCTGAGGTTTGGGCAAATCTAGAGCCTCCATCTGTGAGCTTTAGTTGGGCTATACCAGCCTTTGATTTTTTGTCTGGTGTCAAGTTTCACTGTGGTGGTCCTGGGCACTGAGAATAAGCCTTGTGCTAAACTTTTCCCTGCCCTAAGTGGGTAAAGTCTTGTTATAAATTTTTGCCCTGCCCCAAGTGAGAAAAGTCTTCATCCTAGCTCTGATTAGGGACAGTAGTGGGGGCAATGAGTTGTTTGGGCTACTCAGTTCAGGAGCTCAATCTGAAGTACTGCTGTGTGGTTAGAAGACTTGGAGCTGGCAGGCTCTCTTTGAGTCTAACCATGGTGGGCCTGCTACTGGGTTTTAAGTCTGAGGGTTGAACTTAATTCTCTTTCCCTCTTCCAAAAGCGATGCATCTCTCATGCTATAATTCGTTCCTTCTTGCCTTTTTCTTTCTATTTGCCTGTATTTTTTTCTTTCTGTTATTGGCAGTTGAGCTCAGGGCATTTCAAGTGAGTTATATCTCCAGTGATTTATCATTTTTCATTTTGAGACAAAGTCTCACTAAATCACTATGTTTCTCAGGCTGGAGTGGAACTTGGCGACTGTCTAAGGCCTTCCAGAGTGCTAGGATTATAGGCAGGCACCACTGTGCTTGGGTTTCCTTTTGTGTTTTTCAATGCATCTTTTCTTTTTATTATACTAAAACTAGCCACTATGGTTTCTCTTCTGGCTTCCTTAGCTCTTGTGAAGGTAGCTTAATGCATAAATAGGTGTTCAAATTGCTGTTTTTGTGGAGAGACAAGTCCAAGGATCTAGAGGTCCTCTGTTCCACCTTTCCCAGTCTCTTTTTATAAGGACACTAATTTTACTCATAAGGGCTTCACCCACATTACCAAGCCACCCCCCAAAAGCCCTATCCCTTAAATACTATCAATTTGGAAACTAGGTTTCAACATGAGTTTTGGGAGAACACATACCTTCGACAATAGCACAGTAAGGCAGTAAGAGGCACATTTAAAAAAGGGCCATGGAGGGCTGGGGATTTAGCTCAACGACATAAGCGCCTGCCCAGCAAGTGCAAGGTTGTTTGATCCGGTACTAAAAGAAAAAAAGGGGAGGGGGGCATGGCAATAGATACAGCGACCCCTAGACTGGAATTTTGCAGTAAGGGAAAGACATTGATCTCAACTCTGATGCCATATAGCAAGGGAAAATAGGAATTTATAGCCAAAGTATATGGCTGAGGAAAAAATTTTTAAAAATAAATTATTTGATTGGTTAAAGTTTAAGCGATTGTCTTATTTGGGCTATCTTGATGGGACGCTAAAGACAATAAAACTGTTGACTAGTTGGCCGCCTGTGATTGACTGAATTTAAGTTTTACCATCTTTATGTAAGAACCCAGGGCATTAGAGCTGACTCAATAGAACCAGTGATCATGTTAATTAAGGTGGTGCCTAGTTGAAAGAAGAGGCTAGTAAATGAGATGTATTACTATTCTGTACTTTTTCATCATGAAAAGTTTACAGGAATAGAGACAACTGCTTAATTTTACTCAAGTAATTTTAAGCAAATTACGTAATCTCTTTGGAATGTGAATAATAGTGTCTGTCCTGCTAATTTCAACTGTTAAATCTGTTAGAATTTTTAACTGCAAGCAACAAAAACCATCTAAAGATGATTTAAAAACAGAAAAGCAATTTATTAAAGGTCATCAAGTAGCTCACAGACTCTCCAGGAGGCTGAAGAAACAGGCTAGAGTTCCCCTAGTAAAGCCTCTGGGCACAAGCACTACAGCTTGCACAACACACTCGTGCTCCGCCTTGGGCGCTGCTGATAGACCTTTGTAGTCTTAGAAACTGGGTATAGTTAATGAGGCTGTCACTCTTCCTTCAATAGACGCCATGAAGTTCTGCTTCTGGTTCTCATTCACCTTTGGGGTATGTGCATCAGATTAGGCTGGTGTATCTAGTAAACACTATGCTCACGCCTCAGAAATAAGGGTAGGAAAGCCAGTATCAGTCAGTTTCATTTCTCTAGGGATAGAGGAGTAAGGGAGGAACCCTGTTTTGGTCACTTTGGTTAGCTCCAGAGTGACCAAAAGGACAACAAATGACTACTGCAAAGGGGTCAGGCTCAAATGAGATAATTACATGAAAATGTTTTATGTTAGGGAAGAATGGAGCCACATGACATTACGGCGGTTTGCTTTGCAGTGATTTTAAACTTGAAGGTGGGCATATACGAGAATAAATCTGTATGTGAATAATATATAAATTGGAAATGATGGGTATGATAATATTAAAATATCAGTTTGTATGAGATTACATTTGCTCTGTATGAAGACTGGAAAAACAAAGTAAATATTATTTTATTAGAAAGCCGGATGAGGGGAAATGGTTTCTAAATTATTTTTCTGCAAAGGAGTGACTTCAGGTAGTTTCTAAATTTTTAAAAAAATAATCCTCTGAGAAGACTTTTCATCTAATTCATAGCCTTCTACATTCTGGTGAAGAAGCTTCAAAATACCACGTTTCCAATCAGAACAGATGGTATTAGGATCTCATCTATAAAGTCTGCATTATGCAGTAACAGGAGGGAAAACACAAACTAAGAGAAAAAAATTGTATAACGTACTGCCTTCTACTGAACAACTTCCCAGTAGTCTTACATAACTCGTTGCGCGGTAGCAGACAAGGAGTTGCTTAGCGATGTAACTCGGGTAAGGGACTCTGAGGTTCCTGTTTTTTGTTTTTATTTTTTAAACCGGAGGAACCTGTCTCACAAGAGAAAAACGAAAGACAACCAAGGCGTTCAAATACAATGGTCTCTTCTGTTTCCTAGTCAACTTGCTGTTTTCCCTTTCTTCCGAAAAATAATGGAGAAAACGGGGTGGTGTAGGGGGGAAACAAACCCTACGGGAGTTAGTTTTCAAACATCGCGATAGCACTTTGATCTCGCTCAGTTTGTAGCTACCGGGATCAGAGGCGGAGGATTGGCCAATCAGAAGGAGGGAGCTTTTAAAGCTCCACCCACGTTGCCGGGATACGAGGCTGCGAGCCGACGCGCGGGGTGAGGCCTGAGGGCCCTGGGAAGCTGAGCGGAGGTGAGCCTGGGGTGTGCGAGTGGGTAAACGCGTGCCTGTGGGCTCCTCAGCTCTGGCGGCCTCAGAAACGGGTGGCACCGCTCCGGAGCCCTGCGGCTCCCCTTCTGCACGGACGAGGGTGAGAAATCGTAGGTCGCAGCTCCCTCCCTTCGTTGCCTGTTGCCTCACGTAGACGACCTTGATGCCTCCAGACAAAACAAATTCGAGTTATTCTGCCCAAAGCTGTTAGCGTCGGGCTGTTGATCCGGCCAGGGAAGTTTTCACTTCTATTCGGTTAGAAATACGCAGAGGTCTCCTTCATCCATCTCCTGAGGAGACCTCGCCGAGACAACGGGGAAAGATCCAAAAGCCTCAGAGAAGTCAGTGTGCGCTGACGGATTTTATCAGAACCCTCTGGTAGATACATGTCTGTTGGTCACAGAGGAAAGGACTTACCGACTTGCTACAAAACATACGTGAGAGTGGTTCGCTTTGGGAGGAAAATGCTAGGAATAATAGGAGCCAGATGTGTTTCATGTCGTGTGTAAGTCACAGTCCTGCAAGGTAGGGCTCCTGGTCACACATCTGTTTTAGAGACGAGGAAACACATCCAGAGAGATTAAGTGATGTGTCACAGTTATGCAGCTGGTGACTGTCAGGTAGAGTTTGTGTCCCTAATCTTTCTGGAACCAAAGGACAGGTCTCTATTAATAACCCCCATTTCCCCGCAGTTGTGTGAATGGTGTTTGGTTGAACTGCTCCAGGGTATACTAATGCCTGTTCTGTACTTGTTTTTTAATCCCTGCGGGGACTGATGGTGTACTAAGCCTTTTCCACTACAGTAAAGCAGTGGCAAAGAAAATTAGGTGCAAGTATGTGATATGTTTTCTCAAAGTTAGTTGAAAAACAGTGCGGTGACTAATTCTGCTGGAAACAAAGGATTTGCTATACTAGCTTTTGGAAGAAGGTACAAGTAGGTAGTTATGGAGTAATCATGGAAGGATTCCTAGAGTCTTGATATTCGTATTAGGCATTGTGAGTAGTTAGGAGGCTGATGTAATCTGCTTGAGTCAGTGAGACCCTGAACTGGCCACTGCTGGAGGAATGGAAAGGAAGACGTTACCTGTTAAACATTAAAGAATAAAATCAGTAGCCATGGGGAGTGAGAGGGAAGAGAAATCAAGGATAAAGTTTCTTGCTTGTGTGAGCAGAGATGGTACCAAGAAGAAGAGCACATTTTGGGGAATGATGCCGAGTTTAGATTTACATGTGTCTACTTTGAAATATTTAGACATTGTCTTGAGATGTTAGGTAATTATATTTGGATATGAACACATTTAGGTGTTGAGTGTGTTAGGGCTGGAGATGCAGAGTTGTGAACTTGCAAATTACTAAAACCCTGAGTATGGGAAAGGCGGTAAGAGAGCTTAGAGAGAAGAGAGAAAAATAGGCTATGAATGGTAAGTGGGGAATGCTGTTATTTAAGGGCAGTCAAAGAGACTGAAAAGGGAGAATCTAAAGAGGCAAGTGTTAGGGAGATGATTTCATTTTAGGGATGACATCTGCATCCCTGGTGACGTTAGCAGAGGTTGTTAGAATAGAAACCTGGGAATCTAGAAGGTCATGAAAATGGGCTACTTTTAAGGGTTTGAGTGGCTTAGTATGTAACCCCAGACTGTTTGCCACATACAAATATTTGAGATTGACTTAGAGGTGGTTGTTAGAAGTGGTTACAGGACCAAGACATTTATTTGTGTTGTTAAGAAATGAAGTTGAGTGTGATAATAGGCTGAAAAGAGAAAATTTAAATCTATCAGCAGGAGTGAAGATAATGCGCTAGTGGAGATGGGAAGGATAGTGTCTCAAAGGTAACCTGATCAAGAGGGCAAATCAGAACAGGGACTGATCTTGAATGAGAGACAGAGTGACTTTTGAGACTGAAGGATGAGATGAGTGTAAATTTGTGCTCCAAAGGTGATGGAATATGTGTCCTAATTTTCTCAGATTAAGAAATCAAATCATTTACTGAGAGTGACAGGAATAGGTTAGATAGAAATAATGATTAAGAATCAAACATCAAGGAAACATACTTAGATGGGTTTGCATTTTGGTAAGATAATCGATGAGGAAGAAATGTAATAGTTCTATAGTTCTAAATGGAGCATTAATGTGAATTTTGAACAAAATTAAAGTAGGGTTTGCCCTGTGATGGGACCTGGAATGGCTATTTGCAAGAAAAATCATTATGAATTAAATGTTTGAAGGAAGACTATGATGGCCAACTCTGTTTTGCAGTAAAAGATATCTAAGGAGAATTAAACTATTATTGTTTCCAGAGGTTTAAGTGAACCGACAATGGCCAGCAATCATAAATCTTCATCCCGCCCTGTTTCACGAGGTGGAATTGGGTTGACGGGAAGACCTCTTTCTGGAATAAGACCTCCATCAGGAAATACTCGAGTGGCAACTGGAGTAAGTTTAAAACAAGTTTATTGCATTCTTCTACATGTCTTCTGGTAGAAGTTAGGGATCTTCTATATAATAAAAGAATCTGTTTAGTTGTTCCTTTATTCTTAAGGACATGATTTAAACTGCTTTGGGGGAAACATCTAAAACTATAGATGTTGGGAAATTGTAATACACTATTGTGGGATGATACCAACTATTGTTGACTTACAAATTTGTTTTAAAGCTATAACAATTTAAATGATATGGTGTGTTGAGGTCACAATAAAATTAAATGGATAGACTAGAAATACAATCAAATGTATAATTATTAGGCTAATTTAGTTAACTATTAAGACAGCATTTTAAATAATTAATAAAAGCAGAATATTCATGGGAACATTCCAAAAACTAATAAATCATTTATTTAAAGAACATTTTTGTTCCTACATATCTTTTTCATGATGTATAGTATTAAATGTGTACTATTAAAATTTAAAAATTAAACAAAAAAACTTGATATTTAAAAATGAGACCATAACTATATTAGGGGGAAATATAACCAAGATAACATATAAACGATGTGAACCAGGGCTTTATGATAATGACAGAAATATCAAGTAATGAAAAAGAAAACTTTTTAGATTTATATATTTAAATTTATAAAAAATTGAAAATATCATTAAAGAATTAAAAAGAAGCAATAAACTGGTAGAAAAGCATAACGTACATATCATACCTATCTTTTAAGATCTTATAAAACTGTTCCAAAATGTATCAAAAACAGTTTTAAAAGGCAAAAACACAAAAAGTATGGTAGCCTAGTGTAAAAGTATAAAGTTTGAGTATATTCAGATTATTACAACCTGGAAACAAACTCTAAAATGTTAAGAATTTTTTAAAAGAATTTTTAATATAATATAGTATCATCAGTCAGTAAATCATTAAGAGAAACACATTTTTAAAGGTTGAGTAAAGTTTATAAACTGCTAATTCTAAGCAGAATAGCTTGTAAAGAGAATTAATGCATTTCATTGTTCTGTGTAACTTTGGAAACAACCAAAAACAACCTTATAATGTGAGTCTTAAATAAATGAAATGTTTGTCACTATGGTAGGCTATTAGGTAGTCATTAATTTCAGCTGGAGAAAAAAAGAACCAAGAAGTCAACCTGCCTTTCCACTGAGCCAGAAGCAGCCATGGGCTAGGAAAAGAACCAAGAAGTCAGCCTGCCTTTCCCATGAATCAGTGGCAGATGTGGGCCGGAAAAAGAATCAAGGAGTCAGCCTGCCTTTCCCGTGAGCCAGCGGTGGCTGTGGGCCCGGAAAAGAACCAAGAAGTCAGCCTGCTTGTCCCATAAGCCAGTGGCAGCCATGGGCTGGGAGAAGAACCAAGACTACCCTTCCCATGAGCCAGCCAGCATGTGGGCTGGGAGACAAGGAAACGCTCCTCTGCCTCCATAGGCAACTGGCTGATTTGATGGAACACAGGCTGGGATAATAGCAACTGAGGTACAAAAATAACTTAATACGTGTATCTATTGATTGACTTTGCAGGCCTAGGGCTGGTAGTCTAAGCATCTGTTTAGAAGGTAGCAATGTACGATATAGACACTCTAGGAATTTCTTTCTGTCTTGTTTTTGAAATTCAATATTGTTCTCACTGTTTTGTTGTGTTTCATTGTTTTGTTCTATTCCATTCAAAACTTTAAAAAATTATATATATATATATATATATATATAATTTCCAACTGAATGTGGTGGTGTGTGCCTGTAATCCTAGCACTAGGAAGACTGAGGCAGGGGATTGTCTTGTGGTGGATTATGTCCAATTTATTTTTCAAACTGAAAATTTCTTTATTTTAAACAATTTGACATATAATATGTCCTCATAGTGGAGTGTTATGGTTGATACATTGTGTCAACTTGAGAAGTTTAGAAGTTTAACTAAGAGACTCAGCAGGGAGTCAGGGTTTTTATTTTATAAACATTTTCATCCTGTGCAAGAGCAGGCACAGAGATTTTGTGAGTGCCCTATCTGTTCTGGGGGGTGGTGGGGGCAGGGGTTGGCCTGTTACAATATAAAGGGGGAAAAGAGGCTTGTTCTTACCCCTTTTGCTCTGGCTGCTTTTACTGACTGCTGTCTTGAAGTGTTGTCCTAGTGCCATGCCACCTTGTCTTGGAGCCAGCTGATTATGGACTGAAACCTTCACAAACAGTGAGCTAAATCATCCTTTCCTGCCTTCATTTTTGGTGTTGGGTATTTTGTCCCAGCAACTGGAGAAAAGTAACCAAGACAGAATTTGGTACCAGGAGTGGGGTCGTTGTTGTGACTATACCCGACCACGTGGCTCAAGAGCCTTTGGGAATGGCTTGTGGGAAGAGTTTGGAAAGGTCCAGATGCCTGAAGGAGTAGAGCTGGAATGCCTTAGGCTGTTCTGGTAAAGACCAGGTTTGGGAGGTTTCTACGGGAAGAAGGACTGCATTGGTTGCTGGAGTCCAGATAATGTGTGTTATAGCTTGGCAGAAAGCTTGTCTGCATTTTGCTTGTGTTCAGAAACTTTGCCTGAGACTGAGATTAAAGGCAGTAGACTAATTAATCTGGAAGAAGAAATTTCAAGGTAGTAAAATCTTGAGACTATGGCGTGGCTACTGTTGGGGGCTTTTAGCCAGATTTATGTAGCAAATCAAAAGCAAAGAGCCCAGCAGGATGATTTAAAATGTTGTAAGTTTGGCCAGAAAGGAAGCTTCAATAAAGTTGTAGGCTGTGAATATACAGTTGAGGAAATCTTGATTGTTGAAAAGGAGCAGGAGAATGAAAAATGGCCTGAAGGCATCACAAAAAGCAGCAAGTCTTGAACCTCTGCAGCCTCACAATTGCAAAAGTGAAAGACTGCTTTGAGGTGAAAGTGGTAGAGCACCGTGTTCCGGAATGGTGGCAGCTGTACCATGTTCCTGAATGGCAGCAGCATAAACATTTTGTTCCTCAGAATTGGATTCAGAGTGCCCAGTGATGAAGGTACTTGGCCCCTACAGCCAAGAGAGAGGAGAGCCTGCCCGCTACTCCACCTGGCAGCAGACTTTGGCATCATCATGTGGTGGTGATTTAGGTACATACCCAATGCACGAGTTCTGAGGTTAAAAAAGCTCCCTATTTCAGAAGACCTGGGAGGCCAGGCAGTGTGCCCCTGAGAGCTCCATGTGTGAAGCTGTGAGTGTGAAACCAGAGGTGCAGTGGAGTCCGCAGAAGTTTGGAAGAGCCACGAATGTGTATCATCTAAGGAAATTTGCAAGGGGGGAGCAAAGCCAACCCAAGAGAGAAACTGTGGGAGCTACAACACCAGAAGTGCCATAGGGATGGAGTCACACAAGGTCATTGGAGCTCCCAGTTTGCCACAGATCGCTTCAGATGCTGGATGTGCAACTACAGGACTTACTGTTTGCCCCGCTGGATTTTGCACTTGCTTTGGTCCCAATCCTCTATATTCTACTGTTTGTAACTTTGTGAGTGGAAATGTGTATGTGCCATTTAATGCTGGAAATGCTTAACTTTGTTTTCATTTGTACAGTGGCTTGCTGGTAAGAGTTTGTCTTATGTCTTGGAGGAGATTTGGGACTTTTCAGCAATGCTCAAACTGCTAAGACTTTGGCAACTTTTAGAGATGGACTAAATGCCTTTTACATAAAGGAATGTGCATGAGTCTTGAGGGGGCAAAGGAAGAATGTTATGGTTCTAATGTAATATAACGTTGATAAGGCAGAATTGTTAAGACTGTGTTATTATGCTCAAGTTGTGAAATGGTAAGAATAAGTATGTCTTTGTACCTGGAGGCTGGTTTAAAGAAATATGTCTGGTTGCCAAGTTGACAAGAGGTGGGTTGTTATGGTTGGTACATTGTGTCAACTCAAGATGTTTAAGTGACTCAGCCGGGAGTCGGGAGTCGGAGTTCTTAGTTTGTAAACATCCTCATCCTGTGCAAGAGGAGAGCACAGAGATTTTGTGAGTGCTACATTTGCCCTGGGGAACTGGGGGATGGGATGGTGGTGGTGGTGGTGGCAGCGGTGGCCTGCGCACAGTGTAAGGGAGGAAAAGTGGCTTCCTCTTCTCCTCTTGGCTATGGCTACTTTTGCTGACTGCTGCCTTGAAGTGTTGCCCTGGTACCATGCCACGCTGACTTGGAGCCAGCTGATTATGGACTGAAACCTCCACAAACAGTGAACTAAGTAAACCTTTCCTTCATTTTGGCTATTGGATATTTTGTCCCAACAACGAGAGAAAAGTTACCAAGATATAGAGCATGGTGGCTTATCCCTGTAATGCCAGCACTCTGGGAAGCTGAAGCAGGAGAATCACAAATTCGAGCTCAGCCTAGGCAACTTAGACTATATTTCAAAATCAAATTTAAAAAGTTAAGAAAGATAATATATATTCATTATAATAATGATAAAATCACCTAGTTATATAAAGGAGAAAGTAAAAATCAACTATCATATATAGAAATAACCATTGTCACTACTTTTTTCTGATTGTCCAGACTTATATAAAAATATAATTATGAGTGCTATACTGTTCAGTAAGCTACTTTATTGTATACTACGAATAGTTTAATCATTTCCTTTATGGTCATTTAGTTCCTTTCAAGTGCAGAAATATTATAAATAGTCTACATATAGAATTTACAGTTTTAATAAAATATCATAGCATTTTAAATATTGAAATACTTTATTATTTAATAACATTGAATAGTGTGTTTTAGATACTGAAAAAATATAAAGACTATTATAAATTGTGTAGAATTTTAATTTTTAAAAAAAATTCTCTTTGTAATAAAATAGTATAAGGTATAATTGTTTTCCTTCTGTTTGATGAAAGTGTGATCTTGTTATCATTTAGATGCCACCTGGAACAGCAAGACCAGGTTCTCGTGGTGGTCCCTTAGGGACTGGTGGAGTTCTGTCGTCTCAAATCAAAGTTGCCGATCGTCCTGTTACACAGCAAGGTTTGAGTGGAATGAAAACTGGCATGAAAGGTATCTATAAAGATGAGTGCATTTTGTTTCAAAAATATTACAGTACTGTAGTACTAAATGAAAATCACAGTTTTTCATTGATTAACAAAATTGTTGTAACAGGGTGACTGTGAAAATGCATTGTGAACTAGAAAGTCATACACATATATGTACTATTTTGATAATCATGTTTCTGAATGTGGAAATTTTTTAATAATTGAAGAAATTTGAAATAATTTGAAGAAAAATACAGGATTGAAAATTAGACTCATATCACATAGAAATATTTTGAAATATTTTTGATAGTTTCTTTATCAAAATGACTCCATGATGAACAGAGTAAAAAAATATTACTTTTTTGTGAAATTAATACTCAGTTATACAGCTAAAGTATAGAAATGAGGTTAACATGTAGATCTATAGTGAGTCTCACATTAGGCCTCTATTTAGAAACATATAATAGTCCACTATATGTTACGATTCATAAATTTGATCTGTGATATATGTAAGCCAAAATTTGGTAAACTTTTTAATAAAGAATTTTTTGTTTTCTTTATATGTGACAAATGATTTATCACTGCTGAAGATATTCTGTTGGTAAAAAATTTACTTTAAGATATCGTACTACCGTTGGCCCTTTGTTTCCATAGTTTCTGTATCTGCCGATTCAATAACTGCAGATCAAAAATAGAAAAAAGTAAAGAAAAGAAAAAACATAAAAGGGCCTGGCATTTATACTGAACATATACAGACTTTCTTGTCACATTCTCTAAGTAATATAGTAAAACAGTTGTTTATGGCATCTACATTGTTTTAGATTGATAGACTAGAAATGATTTAAAACAGGTGATAATGTGCATGTGCTGTATACAAACACTATACTGTTTTATATAAAGGACCTAAATATCGCAGGATTTTGACATCCATATGAGAGTCTTAGAAGCTGTCTCCTGTAGACACTGAGAGTGATTGTATTTTTTATAATGTAGTAAGTCATGCTTGGCAGGAGACTTAAAGCTTCTCTCTTCCTTTTTCTCATTTCCTTTCCTTTCTTTCTGTGGTGGTGGGAATTGAATCCAGAGCCTTCCCACTGAGCTACATCCCCATCTCTTTTTTATTTCTTATTTTGAGATAGGGTCTCATGAAGTCACTATGCATGTAATATGGGGTTGAATCTGAGATCCTCCTGGCTCAGCCTCCTAGAGTGTTAAAATTGTAGGTGTTTGCCACCATACCTGGCTTAAATTTTCTTATCATACCATTTAGCTTACTAAAATACTAAAAGCCCGTTGATTCTTTCAGAATTGTTTATTTAATAATTATCAGTACCCTTAAAAATGAGTCAAAATTCTGTGATCACTTAGTCTTAATATACTTACAGACATGTTTATGTTGAATATTACTTATTTTAAAAATTATAGATATAAGCATGCTAAAATCCTGTGGAGGACTCGTCACATGATTATTACTGTATAGTTTATCCTTCAAAACAGAACCAATACCATTTACGATTGTTAGTGTCCACCACTTGAAGTGCCCTTCAAAGGCTTCCAGCTCTGTTAAGTTCACACTCTGTCTGCTGTGACCTTTGTTCTCACGCTCTGTTGTCCCGTGTCCTGTTACAGTGAGTCATTCCCTATCTCTTCTCAGCATGGGCCCCACGGGCAGTAACCTTTGGCCTCGTCTCTCACACTTGCAGGACACTTCATCCTTTGCAAGGTTTGGGACGTTTAACCTACGAAGACTTTCATAATCCTACTAAAATGTAAGGTTATTTTAAAACAATTCCGAAGGCTGGGGCTGTGGTTCTGTGGTAGAGCCTAGCATGTGCAAGGCCTTCAGTTCTATCTCACACACACACACACAAACACACACACACACACCTCTGAGACAAAGTTGAAAACTTATAGTCTCTTGTTCACATTGAGAAATATTTGCACTTCCCAATAAGATAGATAATAGTTACAGCTACACGAATTTATCAATTCAAATTGAGTAAAATAAAAATTCATTTCCCTAATAGCACCAGCCAGATTTCAAGTGCTTAGTAGTCACATGTGAACGAACACTTTACAGGATAATGCTAATATATTTTGTCACGTGAAGTTTTTTGGGACAACTTTGTTGTAGGCTTCCACTGATCAAAGTTTCTGTTCAGTCAGTCAGTTTTATTTCAAGTCCCATTACTGTGATCTAGTTTTTGTTTGTTTTGTTTTAGTGGTAGTTGGGATTGAATCTAGCGGCTTCGCACTACTAAGCCATATACTTAGCCCTGTTTTCTTTTTCTTTCTTGTTTTCTTTTATTTTTCTTTTGAGACGGATTTCACTAAGTCACTACATTACCCAGGCTGGGCTTGTACTTGTGATCTTTCTTCCTCAGCCAGCAGGGGACTGTGATTACAGGTGTGTGCTATCATACCCAGCTCCATCTTTGTGGTCTTGGTTGAAACTTTCCTTCTGTCATGATTGTAAGCTGTTAGTTGTCTTTTCCATTTCTGTGATTATTCTTTTTTTTTTTTTTTTTTTTTGGTACTGGGGATTGAACTCACAACCTCGTGCTTGCCAGGCAGGTGCTTCAGCCACTGAGCTAAATCCTCGGCCCTCAGTGATTCTTCTTAATGGTACTGGTACATTCATGATGACTGACAGAATTGTCTATGTTTTTCTTGTTGTACTTTGGATTTGAAGATGCTGTTTTGGTGGCATTTTGAAACAGAAAACTAACATTAAAAAACATTTTTTTTTAGGTCCCCAGAGGCAAATTTTAGATAAATCTTACTATCTTGGACTTCTTCGGTATGTTAAACAAACATATCTTTCTATACATGATCATAAAATTTTAACTATGGTGCTTTTTACAATAACTACATGTCTGGATTTTTTTATTAATTAAGTTTATTGGTACAATTTAAATATAATGATCATGTTCATAATAGGTACTTTGTACCTGTATCTGATTTGTCTGAATTCCTCTTTTTGGTTTTTTTCCCTAAGAATTAGCTTGTATTCTAACATAATTTCTTACTGATTTGGCTATACTGCAAAGGTAGATATGATAATAAAATTAAGCTGGGGTTTTACATTTTATGTATTTTCATGTATGTGAGCTGTGTATTTTGTCTCAGTTTGTGCTACTATAGCAAAATGAGTAGTTAATTTATACAAAATATGAGAGTAATTAATTTATACATAGCAGAAATTTATTTCTTATAGTCATGAAGGTTGAGAAATCTAGATCAAAGTGCTGGCGGGTTTGATGTCAGGTGAAGGCTGTTCCTGCTTCCTGGTACCACGTAGGTGTTGCTACACGATGAAAGTGCAAAACATGGCTGGCCTAGTTCCCTTCAGCCTTTCCGTGAAGCACTAATTCCACGCTTGGGAGCAGCACCTTCACAGCCTACTCATCACCTAAACGTTCCGCTTCTTAACGCCGTTGAATGACGTTCAGTTCCATTATGAATTTTGGAGGGGACACAAACTTCCAAACTGCAGCATATTTAGAGTTAGTGGTAAAAATAACTTTCCATGCTTTTTGCTTTATTATTTTGAAATACATTATTCATAGATTGAAATGTCACCAATTATACCTAAGAAGAAAGATGTATATACTTATTTATGATATATTAATCAATCAAGAGTTTTACATAAGTATATATTTAGTCAGTACATATAAATATGGCCTAATTTTAATTAATTTGTATGCTTTGTTATGTGTCTTTAATTATATAGGTAAACTACTTGCTCAGATGGGCAACTGTCCTACCTCCATTTGCTCATTTTACTTTATTTTCTTCTTAATTTGTTATCTGTATCTTCTTTCTCTCTTCCATTTCATTTAACACATCCTTATTTTCCTTTGTAGTTCAGTTGGTTTAGTTTCTCAACTATCTGGATTCTTTTAATCCTTGAACTACTCGAAGGCAGTTAAAAAAAGAGTAGGTTTTCCCATCTGTTCTCAAAGCTAAGGTACTAAGAAAGATAATAAGGCCATCAGATGTATAATATCTGATATTCAGTCACTTTTTAATCAAAAGAAGGAAAGAAAATAGCACAATTGCTAATCATTACATTGCTTCTCCAGGATTTATGCTTCTACATTGTCTTAGTTACTTTTTACTCATTGCTGAGACAAAATACCTAATGCCCAAAGTTGGGAAAGGAAAGGTTTATTTCTTACAGTTTTTGGAGGTTTCAGTCCATACTCAGTTGGCTTCAAGGCAGGGTGGCACGTTAGGGCCGCAGTTCATGGCGCTGCAAACAGCAAGGCGGGAAACTGGCAAGAGAGAGACACTTCTTGTTCCTGTCATTACATCACATCCTGGCTCCACCCATAGGAGGGTGTAGCACTGACTCCACCAATCCACACACTAGACAATGAACCAGTCACAAATGTACAATGCAAATATATGAGGCCTGGGGGCCACCGACATAAACCATGACATACATCAAATGATAGTTGTATTTGCATAATTGTTTGGCTTAGAGGAGTGCTCAGTGCTCCCTGGGGAATATTTGGCAATTTCTGAACCGATTTTTGGTTGTCAGACGCTTTGGGAAAATGCTACTGGCATCCTTATCATGGATGCTGCTGAACATGTTACATGCACAAGATAGCCTTCCACCCCAAAATATTAGTCACTGCCCTGAAATGTCAGTGGTGCTGCTATTAGGAAATTATAGCAGGAGCTGAGAAGATCACAGTTAGGCATCTACATCTGTCTATGGGTTATAACAGTTTAACCAGGCATCTCAGCTTTCCTAGAGAATCTGTCATCAGTTTTTCATAAGTTGAGTAGAACAGGATGGGCTGTTCCTTAACCTTGATCAAATAAACCAGATATGTTTCCTTTTTGAAATGAAGTTCACAAAACCCATGTGTATTTTTATTACACACTTACAATTAGTTTAAAAGGGTTTTCTGAGTTAGAAGTATTGCTAATTTTCTTTTTTCTTTTGAATTAGAAGTAAAATAAGTGAACTTACAACTGAAATTAATAAACTTCAAAAAGAAATAGAAATGCACAATCAAGAGAATTCAGTGTATTTGTCATATGAAAAGAGGTAAGTTTGTAGTTAAAATATGCAAGGTTTTTAAATGTATTTGTACTACTAAATACTAATTCAGTATACTGGAATATTATATGGTAAGAATACTGAATTTGTAGTTACCTATGTTCAGAATGTTTATCTACTTAATTATATATTTACCAATGTATTTATTTTATATTTGTAGAGCAGAGACTTTAGCTGTTGAAATCAAAGAGTTTCAAGGACAACTAGCAGATTACAACATGGTAATGTCTCTTTTTCTGAGAGAACTTCCTTAGAATAATTTTATTGCTTTTTACCACCTAAAGATATATTGTTTTAAATGCCAAGTAAGACATAAATATATGCTTCTGTGAAAGATTGAGACTATAAAAAGTGCAGAGAATAAAGTGCCTCTTTCTTTTCTCCCACACATCTCTCCCCAGAAATAATTTTGCTTAACTGATCGTTATGTATTCTTTCAGTATTTAAAAAAAATGCATTTACTAACATCTTAGTAACTTTCCTTGTCAGTGGGGCACAATAACTGACACCAACAAATTAAAGGAGGAAAGGCGTATTTTGGTTCATGGTTTGTAAAAGTTTCAGTCCATGATTGACTGGATCTAAAGCAGGGCAGCGTGGCAGAGGGGCGGGGAGGGGGAGAGCTACTTATGGAATGGCAGGTAGAAAGGGAGGGGAGATCAGGGAGGACACAGGAAGGGAGAGACACCTCTGAGGCCACACCCACAGTGACCCACCTCCCACCAGGAGGCCAGGTATAAGCCCCCATCAACCAGTCACATCCCAAAAGCCCTGCCTGTGAGTGTATGAGGCTTTTAGGGGACATCTATATACAAAAGATGACAATTTACAAATACAAACACACACACACGCCTTCCGCCATAACAATATTAAAACAATAATTGTAAGAATAGAATTTATTGTATGTTAACAATGCTATTGCTTGCTTGCTTTTGTTTTTGTTTTTTTTTTTCGAGCCAGGGTCACACTATGTAGTTCAGGCTCAGTATGTTGCCGAGACTGGCCTCAAACTCACAGCAATCCTCCTACCTCAGCCTCCCAAGCGCTGGGATGACAGGTGTGCACCACTACACCCGGCAATACTGTTGATTTTAAAACACTTTTACCTTTGTATGGAGAATTGCCATAACAAATCGAAAATAATTGTTTAGCACACAGATTACCTCCATGTGTACGTTGTATTCTGTGTGAACATTCTATCAAAACAGAGTACCTAACAGACATAGTTCCACCCAGGCTGCTTGCCGTGTGGACTTTAACAAGCAGCAGTGGCTGTGGCAGTACTGGTGACTGCCTCAGTCACTGGACTAATTGCGCAGCTGTGAACATTAAGAGTGTCAGAGTTTTCTTTTCAATTTCTTGGTTGCAATAAGCAGCAGTGGTGTCTGGATTTAATAAAAGTGACAAACTTTTATCTCACTTTTTCTAGTAAGAATGATTAGATGTATTATGAAATATCTACTTGATACTTTTACATTATGCTTACCAATAAAATTTTATTAATTATAGTAGAGTGTAATTGCTAACGTTGCTGAATAACCTGTAATAAACATTTTTTGGAACTTAATATTTGGTGGGACTGTTTTTTAGTAAATGATGTTCTGTTCTAAATATGAGAAAAATAGTTTTATAAGTTATGAAATGACATTAGATGAAAAGGATTTTTAGTTACAGTGAAGTGTGTTAGGTCAGATACTGAAAATTAACATAATAAAAACATGTAGAATATGTTGTTTGTAGGTTTAATATTTACAAGAAGAAAGTACCTAAGTATCTGGTATATAGTTAGCATTAAGTAAATATTAGGTCTTACTTGTACCTGTTCATATCACAAATGAAAAATGTGTGTATACTAATATACATTAATGAAGTTTAGTTTTTAGTATTGGTTATACCTAAATTTGCTCTTAAATAGTGACTTCTGGTTCAGATTACAGCTCCATTAGTTCCTAAATTTATTTTTCTGTTAAATGTAGACATAGTATTTAGTTGTGTGAGTTAGTGCCTGTAGCAGACTCTGAGCAGGCTGTTAGCTGTTGACATCATTGCCTTTTTTGCCTTTTTGAAGTAGGCTTCCTAGCGTGTTGTCTATGCCTTGCCATATTGATTTATTTTTTTAAAGCAGTGGCAAAGTTTATCTGAAAAAATGAAAGAGAGCTGGGGATATAGCTCAGTGGTACAAGCGCCTGCCTGGAAAGCATGAGGTTGTGAGTTTGATGTGTGGTACAAGAAAAAAAAAAAAGAAGTGAAAGTGACGAGTGAGGAAGTGACGAGTGAGGAAGTGACGAGTGAGGAAGAAGCAAAGTGAGCTTGAGCTGAGTAAAAGAGGAAAAGGCAGGATAAAGAACACCCTGGAGAATGCCGAGTGGGCTCTCCTGAAGAAAGCCACAATAGCTCGATTTTTTTTTTTTGTAGAGAAAGTTTCACAAATAAATAGGACATGCATGTGTAAAAATCGTATGGTCTCACTAGTGTGAGAAGCTGAAAGAAAACACATGAATATGTGTCTATGTATACATGTATATAAAAAGTAGTTAAGATAGTTACACTACTGATTTCTCCGAGTTGACTGAAGAGAAAGATTTGTGCTGGTTTGTTCAGACTATGGAATGCAGATGTCTTGTGCTCTGGGTGAATGGTTTAGGAATGACACTGCACATTGTATGTACCATTGTTGCCCCCCATTGACGTGTTTTGAAATTTTTAGTTCTTTTTTCTTTTTTTTTTCTGTCTAAAATAAAATGGATTAAAAAAAAGTTTCACAGTGTAGATTTGTAAGTCTGTTAACGTACCTTTTCCTTGGAGGAAAATCTGAAAGAGTGACTGATTTAACTTTTCCAGACCTTTATAAATTATAGCCATTTTTTCAGAGGAGGTAAAGCTCTTCAAGATCAGATCTGTGGTGTTTTATTACTGGTCACTTTGTTTCCTTGATTTTTGTGTGATATTGAGGATTGATCGTAGAGCTTTCACAATGGCTACATTCCTAGTCCTTTGCAAAATTTTTTATTGTTCAGAGAGAGTCTCACTAAGTTGCGGGGGTTTCCCAGGCTGGTCTTGAATTTCCAGTCTTCTGCCTCAGGCTTCCAGAGTTCTGGGATTACAGGCCTGCACTGACATGCCTAGTGCTTACTGTCCCCCACTGAAGTGCACATTATTGGACAGGTGCTCAGCATAAAGCCAATATAATATAAAAACATTTTATGTTAAAGCTAAGGCGCTTAGAAATATTGATACTTAAATTACTTCTCATTATTCATGAGTTTGAATGCTTGTACTATGAATTAATACAGAACCTTAACACTAATGGGATTTTTTTGTATTTTTGTTTGTAGTTGGTAGATAAACTTAATACCAATACTGAAATGGAAGAAGTAATGAATGATTACAACATGGTAAGAAAATTTACAGATGGGAACGATGGATGTTTATAAAATCGTATCCTAGCTGGGGATATAGCTCAGTGCCATAAGCTGCCTGCCTGCCAAGTGCAATGTCCTGAGTTTGATTCTTGGTTAAAAAAAAAAATCATATCTCCAAAATAAAGGATTGATATCTAGAAATAGTTTGATAAAACCTAATGGACCTTAGAGATGGGTAAGTACTTGATCCTGAGTTCTCTTATCAGTTGGTCTTTTCAATTTTTCTCTCTTGATTGTGTCTCCTAAGTGGATGCTGTGGTGTCTGCAAAGGTCTCTAAACTGGTTTCACTTGCAGTGAACCTTAGAAAGTGCCATCTACTTATTTTCTCCTATATATACTACATTGTATAGCAGTATTTCTATTATACTTTTGTACAAAAGAAGCTAGTACTCAATGGAGAGAAATGGTACTAGTTCATAGTTTTTGTAACGAAGAGAGAAAAATGAACACATATGATACCAGACATAATACTAACTTTTGAATGGTAAATGAGAATTTGTGTTCCATGTTCTCAGATTATTTGGTACAAGCAATAAAATATGTTAATACATTAATATCTAGCTTATTTTTATTACAACATTTGGAGAAAACTACACAACTCTTAATTTACACAGTTTATATTTACATAATCAGAGACTGTGAAAACAGAATTTATAAAATGAGCACATTTGGAGTTTAAAGCCTTGATAATTTAGATTATTATTGTTAGAACACAGGAGATTTCACAAATTAAAAATTGTTTTTTAATGCCAGAATAAAAACTAAAAAGATCTTATGTGTTTTGTTAGTTATTTAGAGTCAACTAGGAATACTCAGGTAAATCCTGAATGCTTTATGATTAAAACTTGTGTTGGGTCTAAATTCAACTGTATTGTCAGTCAATTATTTATTGACCACTCAATAAATTTTGAAACACTGTTTATGTAAATTAAGTTTATGTTGGATTGTTTGACGGACCACTAAAGAATAATGAATAGTTTTGGTATGAGATTATGATGCTTTGTTAAAAAAGATTTTTTAGTCCAGTAGTGGTCTTTGGTAAATAACAGGTTTCTGTATTTATTTTATTGAACTTCGTGTGTAGAATTAGGCTTACTGTACTCATTTAATTCATAACCAAAATAATCTTTAAAGAAAGAGTTTGACTTAATGGTTACTTCTTTATCAGTAACTTTGGTGTTACCTCTTTATGCAGCTTAAAGCTCAGAATGATCGAGAAACACAAAGTATGGATGTCATATTTACTGAAAGACAAACGTAAGTTAAACCCACTTAAAAATAACACAGATTATAAGTGAGATTTATTATAAATATTTACAATAGATATTTACTGTTTGAACCTGTTATTTTACCATACCACTAAATAGCTAAATTTTGTATATATTAACATTACTTTGTAAATTATATAAATGGGATTTCTGCTTTTGGCACTTAAGATGGATGAAAATATCTTTATGACTTCCATTTATGATTTTAGCAAAGGCCTCTAACTAATCTGAATTATGACACTGTGGCACTAGTCTAATGAAGACACTATATTAGTCACTTCAACTGGAACAAAATGTTGGACACCTGCATCTTAAAGGAGGAGAGTTTTTTTTAATGAATTAAAAAATTTTTATTGGTGTGTGTTTATAGTACATAATGATTACATTCATGATAGATAGTTGGTACCTGTACCTAAAACATCTTAATTCCCTCCCATTTTCAAAAGATCTTCCTCTGTCACCTATTATCTATCTTTTGTTTTGCTCTTTAATTTAGTAGTACTTTGGCATTCTTGTAAAAGAGAGACTGTGTGTGTCTGATTTATGTTACTTAACATTGGGGTCTCAAGGTATATCCATTTATCTACCAATGACTAAAACTTACCCTTCTTTATGGCAGAATAGTACCCCATTGTGTGTAAATGCCAGATTTTCTTTATCCAGAAATCTGTGGATGGACATATAGGCCACTTCCAAGATTTAACCGTTAAGAGTTGTATTGTTATAAGCACAAATGTGCATATATTATTGTAATACCATGTTTTTAATTCCATCAGGATGATTTGTAGTGCGGGAATAGCTTGGTCAAATGGGATCTCTATTTTTAATTTTTCGATGCATCTCTATACTGATTTCCATAGTAGTGGTACCAGTTGACATTCCTACCAACAATGTAGAAAAGTTCCTTTCCCACCACTACCTTTTGCTATTATTTAATTTATTGGTTATAGGCATTATTTCTCGAGTAAGGTAGAACTTCAGCCTTGTTTTACTTTGTATTTCAGAGGTGTTGAACATTTTTTCATGTCTTTGTAGGCCATTTGTGGTTTTTCTGAGAAGTATCTATTCCTTTTTTGAATATATACAGACAGTTTCCACATAATGTATTACAGTTTTCTTGACAAAGGAATGTTATTTAAGAATGTTATCTGTATACCGTATATACAGATAAGAAGACGCATATAAAATGTTTTAAATGATGCACAACAAAATCCAGCAGAGTAAAAGAATGTATGTAAACTGTTGCTCACTGCACAGACTAAATTTAATCAGTTGTATAAATAGTAATGAAAATGTAATCTGTTATGGATCTTGTTCAGATTACAAAAGAGAGAAATTGTATGGTTTTTATGTTATAGTTGCTTATTTTTTAAATGCGTTGTTTACGTCGGGGGAGGTCTAAGTTTTTGAGTTCTTTATATCATTTAGGTATTAGTCCTCTGTCTAAAGAGAAGCAAGCAAACATTTTCCCCCATTCTTTAGGTTGTCTCATTACTCATTGATTTCTTTTTTTGGCTCTGCATAAGACTTTATATATATATATAATACATATATATTATATGTACATATATATATTATATATATGCACACACACACACACATATATACATATTTTTTTTTGACACCAGGTCTTGTATAGTTTCAGTGGCCTTGAACCTTATGGCCGTCCTCCTGCCTCACCTTCCATGTGGTGTGTTGGGATTCCAGGTGTGTGTCACCATGTGCCTGTACAAACTTCTTAATTTAGTATAAACTCATTTGTTCATTCTTATGTTATTCTTGTTCAAATTCAGTCCCTTTAAGACAGTCCTTGCCTCACTTATGTCTTTGGAGAGTTTTACCTATTTTATTGTCCAACAGAATGTTATTCTTTTAACATTTAGATCTTTGGTCCATTTCGATTTTCATTTAGTACGTAGTAAGAAATAACAGGGTTTGAAATCTGGGATTGTGATGCCACCTGCTTGCTATTATGCCCAGCATTTCTTTTGCTACTCTGGGTCACTTCTAGTTTCATCTGAATTCTAGAATTTTTTTCTCTAGTTCTGTCAGGAAGGCTGTTGGTTTTTTTTGATTGGGATTGGGTTTAAATCTATAGATCAATTTTGGAAGTATGACCATTTTGACAGTATAGTATTGGTTCTGCCTGTGCAGGAACAGGGTATATTTTTTGGTTTTCTGATGTCGTCTTTAGTTTTCTTTCTCAGAGTGCTGTATTACAGTTTTTGATGTAGAAGTCTTTTGCTTTCTTGGTTAGTTTAATTCATAAATATTTAATTTTTCTTGAAATTACTGTGAATTATACACTAAATTTCTCCATATATGGAAGGTGGAATACAAGATTTTGCTTTAATTTTTTTAATATTCCTGTTTTCATTGATAAATTCTTAAAATTATGTTTGTAACTAATTGATTTTTGGGGAGAAATTGGCAAATAACTCACTTTATGTAGTGAATTATTCAGCTTTCTTGGTGCTAGGACAAAGTATCCAACACTGCAATTTAAAGGAAGAGAGTTTTAATTTGACTCATAGTTTTAGAGATTTCGGTCCATGGTTGGCTGGCTCCATGGCAGGAGCATTGTGGTGGAAAGATGCTGCAGAATACAGCTGCTTAGTTCACGGCAGCCAGGTGGCAGTGTATGCAGGAGAAGCATGTGGAGAGATATGTCTTCCAAAGGCACACACTCAGTGGCCTGTCTTTTCCAACCGGGTACTCAATGGCCCATCTCCTGGTGGAACATTAGACTGTGACCATGAGTGGATTAATCCACTGATTGGTGTAGGGCTTCTGTGATCCAGTCACCTCCTCAGCAGTCTTAGTCCTGTTGTTATCTCAGTGAGCTGGCACAGATAGATTCCTTCTATGACAGTCTTGGAGCTAGTGTTTCCCAGAGTGTATTCTTTGGATTATTGTGCTACATATGCACTTTTAATAGATGTACTTAAGAAAGGGTTTTGTTATGAAGAAAGTTTGGAAAATTGTTAATATTTTGCTCTTGAATAATCAATGAACAACTTAGCATAGTAGAGTCTCAGATTAGTCCTATAATGAAGTCTTATTTCACTTTGTTTAAGCGCTGCATTTTGTATAATAGTTTGACTGCATACCTTTTTGTTTTCATACAAATATTTCAAATTTATTTAGGTAAATTAGTATTCTAGAGGGCAATTTTGGAAACCTTGTTGTGTGTATTGGATCCCAAATAGCTGTCCAAAACCACTTAAAGATTTTTCAGCCTCAGGATAGACCTATCTGAATAGCATCTCACAGAGGTGCAGAAAAATGCATTAAAAAACCCCAAATTCATAAATAACTGTGACGCCCACTTTGGAAGTTGTTGTAGTCAGGGGTTGTAAGGAAACAATTACATACAAGACACATAATTTATGCTATTACTATATAATGGTCACCCAAAGAGTTAAATACAAGAAGTACAGGAAATCTGTCCATACAACTAAAGACCTGGAGAATCCAGCCGAGGGCCCGGATCCCATGCGGTATCCTGCATGAGTTCAGCTGAAGACCTTGAGCCCATGACAATGCCTCCCAGGAGTCCAGCTGGAGCCTAGAGCCTACGACAACATCTCATGCAAGTCTGTTTCATTATTCTGTGCCAGGAAGGCCCCAAAGTCAGTGGTGGAAGCTAGAAAGTCCGTGCCAGTGGAATGAAGGATCTGTGTCAGTAGGCTGAGGGTCTGCACTGGAGCCAGGGAGCAAAGCTCAAAGTAAGAACCAGAGCTCCCCCCAAACCACAGCCATCCTCAGCGACAACGAGGTCCTGAGCTCCTCTGATGATAACAGCCAAATTCATATGTGGAAGCCAGTGTGACAAGCTTTTCCTGGAGATTGAACAGCGCACCATCTTTCCCAGCAGAGCTAGAAAGCGATGCTCAGAATAAGGACCAAAGCTCCCCAAAGTGAGCCACAGTCATCCTCAGCGCCAAGGTCCTGAGCTCCTTTGACAGTGAGAACAGCCAAATTCATATCGGGAAAGAAGCTCAGCAAGCTCCTCCAGGAGAACGCATGGCAACAGGAGAGCCAGCAGCACCAGACAACAACCGAGCACAGGGAGAACCAACAACACTCCTCCTCTCCAGGTCTCGTTTTTTATGCCGGCAACAGTGGTCAGGAGGGCCATCTATACTTAGCACCATGCCGATTCAGTCAGCTGGTGTTTAAGTGGATCATCAGTTTTCTGTCCACCATGGACGCCATCATGATAATAAATTGTGGCAATCATGTATAACGGTGGCAACCTTTCTTAATGACTAAATCAGTAGTAATTATTAGTCTTTATGTTTGAACACTATGGTACTAAGTTTTGAGGAAAAATTTTGTTTTGCTAATTCAGGAACCTTTAAAAAATATTTTCCTAATCCCTGAAGTCACTTTGTGAACATGAAATCAGTTGTAGAATGGAGTCGAAGCTATCATTCTTCCTCACCTTGATTCATGATATAAATCCAAAAGCTTTATTTCTTCACTGACTGGAACTTTAGTACAATTTAATGCATATTACATCACAAGTATGTTAATATGAAAATCTATTCATATTAATAATTTAAGCCTTCTTTTAATACTAGTTAGATATATTATGTTTTAAAATCTCCAAGTCTAAGCTGTTTTTGGACTGATGATGTTTTTGATCAGTCAAACATTAAAATAAATTAATTTTCTTCACATAATTCATGAGTATCTATATATTTATCTTCAATAAACCCATCATCATCTATCACAAATGAATGTAACTTTTCAAATATTACTGTAGTGTCTTCAGGGTTTGTGTCTGGTATTCGTGAAAGAGCATTTGAATTTCCAGGAAAGCTGTCTTCATAGGCCTCAGCTTCACGTTCTTCCAGACGATGGTGATTGTAGCTAAGTAGCAAATTGTACCATATTGGGCATTTGATAGCAATAAAGATGAGGAATGAAGTCACTAATACAGTGACAACAACACCAACAAGAAAAGCCCAGCTTTTTCCAATAGGTTCATGTTCTTGAATGAAAGAAAAAAAGATTTTGTTAAATTGTCAAAAATTAAGTAATCATAATTGCATGATCTACTACTATCCAGTATTAGAAATGAGCATATATTAAGGTTTTCTTTAGTTAAAAGGCATTAATCATTAAAGAAAAGATACTTCAATTTGATGAAAGAATACTTTTTTCTAAAATATGTACAGGTTGAGCATTCAAACCTGAAAATCCAAAATGTCCCAAAATCTGAAACATTTTAAACACAAACATGATTGCATATGTAAGAGATTCTAACTGTGACCTTGTGTGACAAATCACAGTCAAAACCCAGGAGAACTAAAAACATTGTGTAAAATTTTCTTTAGGCTTATATGTATAAGGTTTTACTGAAAATAAATGAATCTTGTATTTAGATTTCATTCTCATCCCATTATGTATATGCAAATAATTCAGAATCTGAAAAAATGCAAAATCTGAACCACTTTTGGTCTCAAGTATTTCAGATGGCGGACAGTAAACTTGTACTTGTCTGCAGATTTTGTTACTCATATAAGACCATTACTGATTTATACTTGTTAAGAATTATGACTTGACTGAAAGTGAAGACTTAGAGAAGTTGAACAATACACAATGACACTTGGATAATCACTGAGTCTCAGTTGGAATCTCAATATTTTGTAAATTTTTTGTTGAGATGAACAATTATTCTTTTGCATAGTTTATAGAAATGCAGAGTGGAGAACGATAAAGAGAACTAAGTTTATTTAATACTTCTTCAGCAATATTACTATTCAAAATAAGTACATTACCTGAATTTCTTGTTAAGTTGCTTAAAGAGTTATTGAAAGTTGAATTGTCAATGGACTGAAAATTAGTATTAAGATCTTCAGTTATAGGTAAAGGAAATTTTGAATGGCATTCAGCAGCGTAGGGTACTGTTTTGATACTGTAGCACTTCAGGATTTCTGGGTAATTACACATGGTAATATTCTCATTTTCTAGTGAATAAGAAGGAATAAGTTAAGATTTATTATGGAGATAAGAATGGGTAACAACATTTATAAATATTTTATCTAGAACTTTTGACCCCTTTTGGCTTTCAACCCAGGACCACACACATTATGTGAGTGTTCTACTACCAAAGCTATAGCTTATCCCTTTTTAAATTTTTATTTTGAGACAGGGTCGTGCTGCGTTACCCAGCATGGCCTTGCACTAGTGATTTGCCTGCCCTCAGCTTCCTTAGTACCTGGGACCACCAGCACACACCACCATTCTAGGCCAGGAAACGTCTCCCCGCCAGTACTGGGAATTACACCTAAGTCCTTTGCACTGAGCTACATCTCCATAGCCTTTTTAACTGTCTGTCTGTCTGTCTGTCTGCCTGTCTGTCTGTCTGCCTGTCTGTCTGTCTGCCTATCTATCTATGTATTTTGTTTCAAGACAGCTTCTAGTTATTTCGTTAAATTGCTCATGCTGGGCTTGAGTTTGCAGTTCTCCTGCATCAGCCTCTTGGGATGGTGTGTGACAGTGCAGTGAGGGAATGCCTATTCCACTTCAGGTGTCTCATGAATAACCATAAATGCAGGATCTGTTTATTGTTTAGTTTGTGTAAGTGAAGGTTTTATGATTAAGATTATAATTACAATTGGAAACACCATGCTTTGCAGCTAACAAAGTAAGGCACCTGGCTTTCTCTATTCCGTGACAAGATGTCCTAAGTTGCTTAAGTTGAGAGAGATATATATATATATATATATATATATATATATATATATATATCTTAAAACAATGTTACGTATTGACTCTGCAAACTTACCATGTAGAATGAGAGTATCATGTCGTGTGTGTGTGTGTGTGTGTGTGTAGTATTACATTTATATATATTTCTGGGGTGGTAAGGAGAGCATTTGTTTCGCAAATACTTATTAATGTTTCCTTCTTTCTTTCTTCCTTTTTTTTTTTTTTGAACAGGAATAGTTTCCTTTTTATTTTCTGTGGGACTGTAGATCAAACCCAAGGCACCCTAAGCAGACATTCTGCCACAAGGCTACATCCCTCAGCCCAAGTTTCCATTTTATAAAAAACGAAGTGAGACATTTTTCTGGAGCAGAACAGCAAAAGTTAATCACATTTTAGTTTTGATGAATTTAAATTATGATTGCTTACCTAGTATCACATTTGATGTATTCAGCCATTTCTGCAAATTGAACAGACTACAAGAGCAGTTCCATGGATTTCCATGTAAAATTATTATTTCCAGATGAAATAGTTGTGGTTCTTCAAAGTAGTATAACAAATTTCCTTGCAGGTTCAGAAGTTTGAGGTTGTTTAGAGGTGCAAACAAGTCAGGATCCAATTGTAGTATTTTGTTTTGGCAGAGATGTAGCTGTTTTAGTTTATTTAAGCCTACAAATGCACCCTGTTGAATTACATTGATGGAGTTTCTACAGATATTTAAGATTTCTAGATTGGAGAGATTGCTGAAACTATTACTATGTAAGGTAATAATGTTGTTCTTAGTCAAATAGAGCTCAGTGAGTAAAAAATACATCTGTAGCACCTGTGTGTCTATAATATTCAGAGTAATTTGATTATAACTGAGATCAAGAATAGTAACATTGTCACTGATATCCGCTGGAATTACAGAATAATTCTTTTCTGTGAAATTACATTTGACTTCCTAAAAGAGAAGAAAAAAAGTAATGCATTCACCAGGAAATATATGTATTTTCAAAGTTTTGTAAACAAGCACTTGGATATTGGAAAGAAATCTGTTTTAAAAAGAAGTTTTTGATGTTATAGTATAAAAAGATATAATTGGTATTTTTCTGTATTGGGATGAAATACTTAAGAACAAGAAAATTCTGGTATGATCAAGCCAGGCAATTATAGTTATACAGGCATCTTCCATTCTTTATAATAATTATGGAAAGAATCTGATATATTTCTATTTATATGTGTAGAAATATAAGGCAAATAATAATTCTGTTAACTTAAAATTCTAATGTGCAAAGTAGAATTCAAGTTCAATTCAAGTTATCTTAGAACTCAAAACTTAGTGGTGGTGTTGTGTTTTGGTTGTTGCAGTAGGGAAATTTTTTATTTTTTAATTTCAAGTCTGGGTCTTGCTAAGTCATTAAATTGTTGAGGCTTCTTCAACCTCCCAGAGTGCTGAGATTATAGATAGAGCTACTACATACTGCTCAGTTTGGTATTTTAGAGCTGTTTTTGATGTGTTTGTTTTTTGAGATAGTGTCTCACTACACAGTTCAGGCTGGCCTTGAGCTTACTGTGTAGCCTAGGATGGCCTCGAACTCTTGGCATTCTCCTGCCTCAGCCTCCTGAGTGCTGGGATTCTAGCCATACATCATCAAGCCTGACTCACACCTTGCTTCGTTTAATCAACTCATTAAACAGCACAGACTACCTTTGTCAAATTAAGGTCTGCCTCAGATTTCCAGCCAGTTTCCATTTTCTTTATTTTGTTGTTTTGCCTTTGAATATTTAAATAGATGTACAGAAAGTATACCTTTGGAAACATTTTCACTACCTTCCTTGTCAAAACTTACAGTTTTAGAAGTCCAGCTTTTGTCTGATAATAATAGCATGGAGAAGGGCCAAAACACAGTCACGATGCTTGCAATTTTCATATCGCAGGCCTGGTAGAAAAAAGAGTATTTTCATCTCAGTGAAAGAGGAAAACGGTAAAGATTATCAAAGACGTATTGATTTCCCTTTTCCCTTTAACGTGTAGTTTTTCTTAAAATGCGAAACAAGGACAGCGTGTCGCCTTCACTGTCACTGCACTGTGACCTTATCAAACTAGAAAGGCCCTGTGGAGAACCACTAGGTATGTTCTGTGGTGTTCCGTAGTTCCAGAGCTGTTGAAAGCAGCCCTGCAAGCAATCAGATTGGTTGTACGTTCAAAAGTTTTGCTGTGTGTGCCAGGGAAGCTCAGAGGCATGTATTTTTATATATGCATATTTAAGTATATGTTTATATTACTTCTGTTTGATTTTTTAATTTTAGGTGTTATTTATTGGTATTATCCATTGAGTAATAATGGTAGGAGATGAAAATCTTTAGCTTTCTCTCAGATACTCTTAGCTTAATTGTCAATACATTGGACATTCATTTTTTAACATAGTTATTTTTAATTTTTGTTAAGGTGAACATTCAGTGTTTATATTATCATAAATATATTTAAGCCATCATTGACTGAGCCCTATAACAAAATTACTTTTTCAATTGCTGTGCATTTTTTCTATATTAATGAAGCCTTTCATGTGTGTCTCTTTTTTTTTCATGAATTTATGGCTGTACTTTCCCAAAGGAAAATGCTCAATGCATATTAGGTATTTAATGTGTTTAGCCTTCTTTAAAAACTTGCTTTAATCTGTTCTATAGCCTGCTACCATTCTCTAATTTAAGGAATCCAACCCACAGGCCTCCTTTCCACACAGATGACTTCTACCTTCATTGTGGATACTCCTTTTTCCTTGGTTCCTGGATTTTTATTTTCTAGATCCTGTTTTGATTTATTGCCATCCTTCAATGGAGTAGTGAGGAAATAAAATTTTAAAATGTTAATGTATTGCTCCATTGGCTTTTTCATTGCTATGTCTTTCTTTATCCTTTAACCTAAAATGTACTATCAATATTCTGAGAAGCCTAAGCTCAGTATTCTAGAATTCCGTACTCCTGTGTTTGTGAGGGTCTGTTTTCATGAGTTAAAGTGGATGCCTCCTTGGCCCTTTTCATCTGAAAGCTGTGTCCTTCAGTTGTGAGAGTGTTTCTTTCCTTTTTCCTTTAAAACCGATTTCTTTGTAGAGCTGCCTTAACTGGGTATAGGGCTGGAATGACTTTTTCAATCTGTATTTTCTTACATTTCAGCTCTATTTTGGCTCTGGGAGACATGTTTAACTCCTCTAAAGATTTCTTACTCCTGTCGTTTTTTTAATCCTAAAACTTCTTTTTTTGTTCTCTTAACATTTTCTTCTGTAGAACCCTGTTGGATGAATGTATTGTTTTCTTATTTTTGTGTTTGTTTCTTCTTTGTCCTTGAATCTCTGTCCTGCTCTCTGCCCCTGTGTCGTCTTGGGGTCCTCCCTCCTGGTCTGCGCGGGACCCACAGTGACTCTTCTCCTCTCCTGCCTGACAGTCCGAGCCGGTGAGCAGCTTTCTGAGGCCTGACTGGTGACAGGGTGTGCACACGCAATGTCAGCAGTGTCCCTACTCACTCTACCTGTCCTCCGATTCCCGCAGTACTCCTTCTCTTCGTGAGGGAGGAAAGGAATGTCCTCTAATTTCCTGTGTAGGTGAGGAGTATTAACTGGCTGGGCAGAGGCAGGGAGGACTGCACCGTCCTGCTCTGTTCACAGAATACTTGGTGCTGCCAGTTTCTGCCATTATAAACCAAGTGACTGTTCAGCTTTTCCTTTGCTGTCATGGGAAAAATTTTTGCTTTCTCCTAGTTCTATTCATTATTAACCTTCTGATTTCTTTTTTTCTTTTTCTTTTTCATGGTTCCAGGGATCAAACTTATAACCATGTGCTTGCCAGGCAGGCACTTACACTGCTGAGCTAAATCCCTGGCCCCATAACTTTTTGATTTCTCTCTCTCCCCCTTTTTTTTTTGGGTACCAGGGATTGAACTCACATCCTCATGCTTACGAGGCAAGCGCTTGAGCTGCTGAGCTAAATGCCCGGCCCCTAACGTTCTGATTTCTAGGTTTTAGTGCTGTTACTTCCTCTCTCATTTTTTGTCCTTTTGAATTTATGCTCCATTTTACCTTTTCTTTTCATTTTTTGTGGAGTTTTAAGCAGGAATCAAAGATTTGCATTCAACCTCCAATTTTTAACTAGAAATTTACAATTTTACTGGTGAACATTCTATTTATTTTTTATTATTTGGTACTGGGGATTGAACTCACAACCTCGCACTTGCCAGGTAGGCACTTAAGCCGTTGCGCTAAATCCCTAGTCCTGGTGAACACTCTAAATACTTTACTTTTAATGATTTTATTCATGACCTTGTCATTTTTGTTCTACCTCTGTTCTCTGAAACAGCATCAGAAACTCTTCTAAAAATAAATTATCTGTTTAAGAGTATATGAATATATCCTGTCATCTATAAAATTTATCCAATCAGTCTTACAGCATTTGTTACAGTTAATTACTGAAGTCTCCGCACCCAGCCTTAGGGAAAGTTACATCACAGTAGGAAGTGAGAAAACTAGTCAGAGCTGGGAGATTCTTTTCAGTTTACTTAAGGCTGCTGCCTCCTTAACAATAGGAATTTATTATTATTTAGGTGCTGGCCTATGCTAGTCCCCTTCCTCATTGCCTTCAATTTTTTGATTAGCTTTATTTTCCTCCTAATTTTTCTTTCCATAGTTCAATGAAGTTGTTAGAAAAAGATAGTCTGCTTGTCAGATTTTTTTAATGCAACTTGGATCTGCATTATAACAGAATCTCTATTAGAGTCAGAAATGGATTTAAACTATCACTTGCTCCAAACCAGCATCCATAAAAAAGGAATGCCTAAAGGATTTATGTACAAGTGCTAGTTTAACTGTGTATAATGATCTCCAGGCATAGCCGCACAGCCTATTTAATGGCTGTTTCTGTTACTTCTCTATGATGTGGTGAAGTTCCTATTGACGCCTCTGGTGAGATACAGAGGTGAGTGAGGAAGGGTCGGGGGAAGGGTTACTTGGGGGGGTTGTTAAAGGAAGCAAATAAACTGCAGAGAAAATGAACTGGAATTATGTAACCAATTGGAATAGAAGTCAGGCAAGGAAGAAAATGGAGATGAGATAAGGCTGTGAGCCTACATGGAAACAAAGAATAGTCTTGTGTTTATTGTCTTTATTTAATAATAGTTATTTTCTTCAGTATGCTAAAAGAAACAAAATTATAAGGATTAGAAAATAAATATTAGTTTTTTCTTTCCTTTTGATAAATTACAGAGTTAAGTGCTCTGCATTTTGTACAAGAAAGCATTCACCAAAGTCTAAATCACGGTAAGGTTTGGTTCACATGGTTCATGGTGATTTTTACATACTGCGTGTTTTTTTGACAGGGGAAAGATTAAGAGAGGAAGTAAATATCGGCCGTAATAACACTGAATGAATGCCTGGACAAATACACTGGCTAGCTTAAAGAAATCATACTGGCAGAGTGGCTAATTAATACGCTATGTGAAAACTTGTCTATGAGTTAATTTACCCTTTCAAAAATCTGATTTAAGAAGAAGATACTTAGCCTTTTCTCTTTTATAAAATTTTTTTCTTAACTTGAAATTTGTTTTAAAATGAGTTTTGAGGTTTAAGGATTACTAAGGAACAAATAAAAATAGAAGATGTGGAATATCTGTTTCTTTTAGTTATTTCATAAAATTAAGAGATCTTCTATATAGCCTACTGTGTGATTACAGATTTTAAAAAACTACACCAAAGGAAATAACAGGCATTTGAAAAAAAAAAGTCATGTTCTTAAAGCGATTTCAAGTACAACCTTAGGTTATTTATTTTATATGATTATTATATATTCCATATAATAATGAAAAAGGTATAATTTTTGGTGTATTTTTATAGTCAGATAAATAAAATCAATGTGTAATTTTATCCTTAAGTATTGTAGATATTTGTACCTGGATTTAGTATATTTACAGTAAGATGTGGATGATTGACAGCTTCCCATAACCATTTCATAGAGGTTTTTAAAATTTAAAAACTTACTATAATGAAATTTTTCATGAAAAAAAAAGTTAAGGGTAAGGATTTCAACTATGGTAGTGGTTCCTTTTAATCTTGCTAATTTATTTTTAGGTTAAAAAGTCACTTGAAAATATTGTGACTAACATATTTCAAAATAAAGACATTTCATAAATTTGATTTGCTAGATGAAATCTTTTGTCCCCACCAGAAAATCAATTTCTTTATATAACATTATAACTTTTATTTGTGAAAGATTCTTTGGCTATATTCCAGATTTGTGTTATTTCTGACATAGACCATGTGAAAATATAATCATATTTTCTATCCTTTCATGTAAGGCAAAGATTGTATAATCTTAACAAACTTATTTTTTAAAATTCAGCAACAACCACCAAATCTATGAATATGTAGGAACTTACCTTTACTTTTTCCTTTTATCTGTGAGGTTAGTGTGCTAAAGAAATTTATTCCGTTTCTTCAACACCTTAAGAAAAAAAAAGTATGTTGTATGATGGTATTTCAGTTTGTTCTAACCTTTGTACCCAATGAACAAGTGATTAAAAAAAAAGTTGGACTTCCTTAGCAAAAGATTGACTAGAGGAATAATGTCTTAAAGTCATCTCTGATTTTTTTTAGTGTAACTCACAAAGTGTTTTGCATAATCTCTGTCTTTAAATTATTTTTCAAAAATTTATAAAAATATTAACAATTTTATTTTGTGACTTAAAGTATACAGGATTGAGAATGCATACTTTTAAAAGATACATTGTTTCTCATTTGGGTTAGTTCTAAGTATTTGTGTTTAGAATGATTCAAATTGAAAAGCCACCACTAAGTTTTGTATTCCATTGACTTTGTTGTGTACTCATTTTTATGATACTTTCCTTGGTCATTTTACTGCCATGTTGTAACAGGAGTAAAGTACTTTAAAGCATCAGATGATGTGGCACGTGGTCATTATATAGCCTTTAGCAAATCAGCAACCTTCCTTGTGCTGTAATTTCCCCTCTATAGAATCAAATTCTGTACATTAGTTCCCATGTAACTGCAGTAGACACAAAGGAAGAAACGCTGATAATGGTGAACATTCATACAATTTAAAATAAATGAGTTCTAAAAGATTAACTCCTCCAGCCTTTAGTATTCTTAATCCATAAAACAAGAGATTGAAATAGGTAATCCTTTTTACTTAAAAGTTTTGTGAGCTCATATACCCATAGAAATCGTTACAAGCAACAAACATATTTGTTTTACTACAGTAGTTGAATTTCAAAGGGAAACGTGTCCCCCAGTGAGACAAAAAAAAAGGTCTGAAATGCCTGGTTGCACTGTGTTCATCTTGTAGTTGATCATTATGAGATGTAGATGGGTGATTTCTGAGTTTGGATTATTTATGGGATTGACAGGCTATGAATATGTAGAGGGGGTGGGGATATGTTCATTCACTGGGCTTAGGTGGTGACTGTGAAAACTGGAAATGTCTGCTCTGTGAGTGAAAGAATAAATAGTGGAAGAATAATCAGATTTTGAAACCCAGTCAGAAATTTATGATTTTGAAACTGGAAGTTTATGCTAAGTCTAGCTTTTCATTTATGAATCTTGTGTGTTTGTACAATAAATGACATATCACCTGTTTTTCAGAAATTCTCTCTACCTTATTAATGATTGACTACATAGAAAAATATCTTACTGATATTTCTTGTGATATGATAAAGATTAATATTCTTATTAACTTTATTTTTACTACTTGATATATTATTTTACAGTGCTAAAATAAATCATATTAATGTAGTATGTAAAAGAAAATTTAAGGAAAGCATCTTATTAATTCAAAGCTATTATTTCTGTTCTTTTTAAATTTTTTTAAATCAAATTGCTCTGTGGGTTTCTCTGCTTGCCAGCTTAGAACTGCGTTGCTTTCTATGATTTGTATGCAAATTTTTATACAAGATTTCATTTGGTCAAAGAATTCTGTGGCTAAAGGTTGTTCATAAATGACTATTTAAAAACTTAACTGTCTCATATTTATCTTGTGAAATATCATAGCAAAAAGTGTAACTGCATCCTCATCTGTATGAGGTCTTATGAATTTTCTGTAGTAATCTTTGTTTTCTTAGGAAAATGGAGAGTAAAGAAATACAATTTAGAGAGGGAAAAGAGAAAGATAAAATAAGTCTGTGTGGATGGGGGCAAATTTCATATAGTTTAAATATGGTCTTGTTTTGCACAAATATAAAGACTTTATTATCATACTTTATGGTTGCATATCTTTAAGTATCCTATTAAATTAAGACTGTGACCTGACTATGAAAAGACCTTTATGTCTTTCTTCCCTACTATAATAACAGGAATATCGCATGCTTTTCATTCTAGGAAAGAAAAACAAATTATGAGTGTAGAAGAAGAAATTGAACAAGAAAAACAAGCAACAGATGGCATTATCAGAAATATGTCTTCTGAGAAACAAGTCAAGTATATAGAGATGAAAAGCACAAATGAGAAATTGTTACAGGTAACACTGTATTAATTATTACTGAGTGCTAGGCATGTAGCAGTCTTACTCCTGAAAGTACGGTCTGAAGGTCAGCAGCATCAGCTTCTGGTGAAAACTGGACTGGACCTGTTACATAGAGTCTTTGTTTTAACAAAGTTTTCTGCCAATTCATAAGAACATTTGAACTTCAGAAGCTGTAATGCTAGCATTTTGGAGACTGAGACAGAAGGATTGCCATGAATTGGAGGGTGGCCAGGGCTACATAGTGAGCTCAAGGCTGGCCTGCATTGCACAGGTGAGACCCTATCCCCCCAAAAAACACACCAAACAAACAAACAAACAAACAAAAAACCAAAAAAAAAAATTTCAGAAGCACGTGTCTAAATAACTTCATTTTTTAATACTGTGTGATAACCTAGCTTTTTTTTTTTTTTTTTTTACCATTATTGCCTTCTAATCATATTGTATAAATGTAATTTAGGTGCCCACTGTGGGATTATTGATAACCCTCTCATTGTTCAGTTGTGATGGCCCTCTTTCATGCCTAGATCACCCTTTATTAAAGGGTTAGCAAAGAATTAGGCCCTGTAAGTACCAGAAATAAATATAGTTTAGAATGTGTAGACATCCCTTCACTGATATTTTAGTAGAACTTTTTGTATTAGAGAATATTTATAAGATACAATAAAACATGAAAGAAAGAATGTTATAGAAATGCCAGAATACTACCAAAGCATACTTAATTTTTATAGGGGTTAGGAATGGGTAGTTAAAAGAGTTTATCCTAGGAATAAACCATATTTATCTGTGTGTGTGTGTGTGTGTGTGTGTGTGTGTGTGTATGTAGGGCTTCACCCTAAAAGAAATTACTATTCAAAACATATGAAAATGTGGTTAAAAGTTAAAATTAAAAATCCTAATTTAAGTAATGACATCCTTAATTTGAAAGCTCATGATATTTAATATTTTCATAACACTGTACTGATTGACTGCAAAGAGGTCTGTGTCCTTTTGATAAGCTTTTTGTAGGTTCGTGGCACAGGTTTTTAGGAATAAAGAAAGAAAAATGAAATAATGAAATGTTAGTAAATTCTGGTTAGTATGGGAAACACTGATTGAATATATACTCTGTACTGTTTATACAGTATTTGAAATGTTGAGAAATGGGGAAGTAATTTATATTTATATTTGCCTTTTTATCCCTTTTTAGGAATTAGATACACTTCAGCAACAATTAGATTCACTGAACATGAAGAAAGAGAGCTTGGAAACTGTAAGTATAAAATCAAATAAAGGTTGTCATATCACAGCTTCAAAAATAATTCAGGTGAATATTAATAGGATTCACCCACTTTCATATTTACTTAGCAGGTTACTACAGGAATTCTATAATATTTCTTCTTGTCTTGAACCACAAAAATCTTTGGGCAAAAAATTAGATTCACTTATTAAATACCTACTGTGTACAGAATGAGCCATTTTGTCCTAACGGGCCATGCCAGAAACTAATGGCAACTTAAGAGATATATGCACAGAGATTACAATCAAATAAAAAGCAAAAGAGATCAATCACTTTAATATTATTATTATTATTATTGTTATTATTACTATTATTATTGTTTTTATTGGTATAGGGATGGAATTCATGACCTCATCCTTGCCAGGCAGGTGCTTGTGCTGCTGAGCTAAATCTCCGGCCCCAGATCAGTCACTTTAAAGATGTAAATGCTTGCATTTGTCTTCTAATTTATTAAAGCAACTTCTAATTCACATTAAAAACCCTATGTTTATAATTAAGAGAGTCAAAAAAAATGAAAGTGCAAGCAAAGTGATCTTTTTCTTGTCCCTCTTTCCAGGGAGAGCAACTGTGACATTTTTTTGAATTCTTACTCTGTCTCTTTGAGCTCTTCATGTATGGTTGGGTAATTTTCATAACCATCCTGCAATCCTGTTTTCCTTTTAAAGTTGTAGGAAACCGCAAATGGAATTTCCTGCAAATGGGGTTTTTGAAATGCTGCTATGCTACCTGCAGCTTTTTGTTTCACCGTAACACTATCTGTTGGCTGTGTTTTGTTTTTCAGTGCTGGGACTGAACTCACTCATGGTAGGCAGCACTCTGTAATTGAGCTGCATCTGCAGCCTACCATCATCTATTGAATTCTTCATCAATTTGGAGACTCTCATCATTATTTTAAGTTGGTGCTTTGTGTAATGTTATATTATTATCAAAGCAGATAGATGAATATGTTGTCATTTTCTGCAGTTATAAACTATAGTGAAGACATGCATTTTATGCAAAGCTATACATCATAAGATTAATTTCTTATAACAAGTGAGATGGCATACACTTATAAAATATTATGAGATTTTCAAATTATGTCCATAACCACATTATTTGAATTTCTGCTCTGAGACATATAAGGACGTGTCTTTCCCCTTGTACTCACTGACGGGAAAAATTATCCCACATTTCCATTTTTTGCTACTTTAATGGGTAAAACTTACTCTCTGATTTTTTGCTTTGTTATCTTGCGTTTTGAAATGGTATCTTGATCTTGGGGCTTAAGCTCGTCTCAAACTCTCGAATTTAAGTAATCCTTCCTCAGCTTCCTGAGTGGCTGGTACTACAGGAGAATGCCGCGTATCCCCAGCTGCTACTGTGTTTTAATTTTCATTTACTTATGCATGAAATTGAGTACCTGCTTATGTATTGGTTAGCAGTAAAATTTCTTTTTTCATGAACTTTTTATATTTTTGCATTTCAGTATATTTATGCCCTGTTCCTCAATGTTCAGTTCTGTGTACTATCTTGGTTGCATTTCCAGATTTCCTATGCTTTGGGTAGATATGATGACAGGGTTAATAATAGTTATGTCAAGTTATAGTTTGTCATCTCTTTTGTGAAAGAAATAAATGAGTCATTTATAATTATTCCTCTGAGAATCTGATGTTAAAATTATTTTTAAATATTAAGATAATTATCTGTCTGGTTGTCCACCTGTAGGTACACCTAATTTGTTTTGTACCTCTGTAGTGATGAAAATGTGCTTCAAGGAAAAAAGGCCACATTTAACAGTAATATAGCTAGCTTGCAAAATCCCTTTTTTGGAGTGAATGGGAGAGTACTGAGTCTTCTTTAATGTGACCAATTTAGTTACATAGGAAGAAGTATGAACTATAGCTCAAGTTTAGTTTTTACACTCATGTCAGTCTTCTTTGTTTTCAGTATATATACATATATATTTCAAAAATAATAGGAGTTTTAAAAAAATGTAAATATCTAGAGTCAAGAAAACATGGTAAAGATCACTTTTACTAGATTCTTTCTCTCTACCCCTTCTTTCCTCACTCCCTCACTCACTTCCTTTCTTCTAGATTCGTTTTTCAAGCAAAAATGTTACATAGCTGCTATCGCCTAGTATTTATTATCTAGTTTGTGTTAATAGTAATATTATTAACTCATATTTTTGTTGACTTGGAAAATTATTTGGATTGCATATCCGCACTTTCCTTGTCTGTAAGTGGAGATGGTAGCAGTGCTATTTGTGCTGTGAGTGTGTGAGTACTGGAGATCGCATGTGAAGAACGTTTAGTACAGTGTCACACGGAACAAATGTTCCATAAATAATAGATTCCAAAGTCAACTTAATCATCTGGACTATCATTGGTCTTAGTGTGTTGCCTAATAAAGCTTTTTTCTCTCTGTCTCTCTCCCTCCCTCCTTCCCTTGCTTTCTTTCTTTCTTTTTGTTTTTTTGAGACAAGATCTTGCTGTGTAGTTTACACTGGCCTCAAACTCATGACAGAGCCCAGACTGGCTTCACACTCACAGCATTCTTCTGTTTCATCTCATCTTCCTGACTCCTGGGACTATAGGCATGCACCACCATTCCTGGCCTCTCATGCTTATTTTCTCTTTGTGAACAGTAGAGTAGACTCAAATAAACAATAACTGTTTTACTTGGATGTATTGGTTTACCAGTGCTGCCCTAACAAAGTGTCACAAACTGGGTGGCTTACAACAACAAAGCTTACTTTCTCACAATTCTGAAGGCCAGAAGTCTAAAATCAGGGGTCAGCAGAGCTGAGTTCCTTCTGAGAGTTGGTAGGAGTCTTCTGGCTTCTGGAGGTGGACATCAGTCGTTGGTAGCTCTATCCTTTCGTCTCCCATGTGTTACCATGTGCAGGCTCACTCTGTGTCTCTGTTGTCTTCTTCCAAGGATGCCAGTCATATTGGACTGTGGTCTAATGGTCATTTTAACTTTCTACATCTACAAATAGCCTAGTTAAAATTGTTCCTCTTTTGTTCTAGGAAATAACACACTCCCAGGTAAAACAGGAGGCTGTGTTACTACATGAAAAACTTTATGAATTGGAGGCCCACCGAGATCAAATGATTGCTGAGGACCAAAGCATGGGATCTCCAATGGAAGAGAGGGAGAGATTACTAAAACAGGTAGGAAAAATAAACTAGCTTATTGAAATATGTCAAATTTCGTTAAATATGTTGGGTTTTTTGTTTAAGGGGTACCCATGAACTTACTATATCAAACAATATCAAAAAGTTAATTTTACCTACATATGAAATATTTGCTTGATCAAGAAACTCTAGAAAAAATTCACTTTCTCACATGGATTTTTTTTGGGGTAAATCCTCATTTTATATGATTTTCATGCATATTTAGCTATGATTTCATACTTTAGTTCCTTATTAGACTTGAAACTTCTTGCTGATTAAATAGATAATCTTATTGAAGACAGGTTCAATTATTTGTTTTGGATCTTGTATTAGAATGTAAAGAATTATAAGTCTTTGCTTTTGCGATGCCAAGGATTGAGCCCAAGTTTTTGGCTCTGAGCTACATTACTAGTCCTTTTGAAATTCTTACTTTGAGACAGGGTCTCTAAGTTGCTAAACTGCCTATTGTTCCAACCTACCTTAACTGGTGAGAGGTTATCAGAAATACTAAATGTTTACATCAACTAATGATCCAGATCTGAAGATGTGTTAACTTGATAATGCCTTATGAATAGATGTGGTGTATCAATTACTGCCTTTCTATAGAGGAAGAAGAAAATGGATCTGTGGATGGTTTCTTAATTACGTTCTCTTTAACTTCAAATGTGGAATTCTAAGAAAAAGATTTTAAGAAAGAGTAGTTTTGGCATTTTAGTACAACATATTCTAGAGGGAAATTTCCCCTAAAATAGTCTAGTAATGTCCATGTGTGGTTTTGTGTTTATTTTGTTTTGTTTTTGTACTCAGGGTTAATCCCAGGGTCTTTCCATTGAGCTAGATCCAGACCTTTGAAGACATTTTTATTTTTCAGATAAAAGAGTCTCACTAAGTGACTAAGTTGTTGAGGTTGGGCTTGAACTTCTGATCCTCCTGCCTCAACCTTCCCGAGGGCTGAAATTATAGGAATATACATGACTGGCTTAGTAATGAGTTGTTTTTTAGATGTTACTTTTTTTTGTTCCTTTATAGGTTAAAGAAGATAATCAGGAAATAGCCAGCATGGAGAGACAGTAAGTACATTTATACTAGGACATTTTACATCTATAAATTGCATTCTAGAGTTAGGAGTGCCTAACTCTAGGTTCTTCTTATGGCTCATGTTGATAAAATTAGTGCAGCTCTCAGCTTACACTGTTGAATATTATTTGAGTGTTTAAGAGGTGTATCTCAGTATAACTGCTTTTTAAAAGTTTTATAAATACATAATTCAGGGTTGAATGTCTCTCTGGTAGGGGTACTTGCCTGGCATGCTCAGGGACCTGGTTTTGGTCCCTAGCATCACCACCACTATCAAAAAAATATTCATATTATAATTCACTTTTTTTGGGGACCTTGAATTGAATCCAGGATTAGCACACTGAAATACGTCTATATCCCTATGTTAAATTCTTATTTTGAAACAGGGTCTGCCATAGTAACTAAAGGTGGGCTCAGAATTGTGATCCTCTTGCCTCAGCCTCCTAGGGTGCTAGGATGACAGGAGTGCTGTTTTGCCACCATGGCTGGCTCACATATTTAAAATACACAATCAAGAGCTCTTAGTACAGAGCTGTGTAATTAATTCTAGAAAGGTTCATGCATCTCAATGAAATGGTTATAAACTGTAACCATTTCCCATGTCAACACTGTCTCATCTCAGCTGGCCATTAAAGTGCACACCTATAATCCCAGCATGCTGGAGGCCGAGACAGGAGGATTGCTGCAAGTTTGAGGCCAGCCTGGACTATGTAGTGTGTTGAAGACCAGCTTATATAGTGAGACCCTCAAAAAAACAAACAAAACCAAAAAAAGAAAAGGGGAAAGATACTCTCCCATGTGTGTGACTCGCAATCTGCTGTCGGTCAGTGGCTTTACCTGTCCTGGACGTTTCATGTAAGTCGAGTCGTACCACAGAAGGCTTTGTGTGACTGCATGCTTTCACTTAGCATACTGTTTTCAAGGTTCTTCTGTGTTGTAGCATCTATTAGTATTTCATTTCTTTTTGTTACTAAATGATAGTCTACTATTTGCATATACCATTTTATTTTTCTGTTCGTTAGTTGATGGACATTTGTTTGTTTCCACATTTTGAATCATGTTGCTATTATGAATCACGTTGATATGAACATCAGTGTGCTAGTTTTTGTGTGGACGTATATTTTCACTTCTCTTGGGTACATATCTAAGAATGAAATGGCTACTCCTCCCCTCTCTGGGGGTCGGCTGTGAGCCTGCCGGTGAGCGGGCTGAGAATCAGACATCTCATGTCGTCCTGTCCCCTGTCCCGTGTCTCCCCCCCGCCCCCGTTTAGCAAGTGGGAGCCAGTGAACTACACATCTTGTGAAAAGATTGGCTATGTTATTTAGTATGAACTCCCCGTGTGCAAAGATATGGACAACCACTTGGAAGAAAACAAGAGACAATATGACAGATAGTGAAGATCTCTGGTTGTCTAGCTTTGAAATTTATGCTTTCTTATGTCCCATTCTGTTCTGTTTTGTTGTGTTTAATTTTACCCCTTTTTTAAAATAAAATAAAAAAAATGTTTAAAAAAAGAATGAAATGGCTGAATCATGGGATAACTCTGTTTAACTTTATGAATTACAGTCCCATGAGGTCAGATGACTGCAGAAGACAAACTCCAGTGTATTTATATCATTCTACATCTCTGTCAGTAGTGTATAGGTGTTTTAGTTTTTCCATAGCCTCACTATTGTCTTATTAAAAACTCTATTGTACCCAGTCTAACTGGTGTGAAGTGATATCTTAGTGTGGTTTTGATTTGTATTTGTCTGATAGCTAATTGTGTTGAGGTTCCTTTCCTGTGCTTATTGGCTAGGTATATATTTTCTTTGGAAGAATTTAAGACACTTTGACCACTTTTTAAAGTGGATTTATTAACATTATTGTTATTATTTCATTTAAAGTATTCTTTGTATGTTATAAATACAAGTCCCTTATCAGATATATGATTTGCAAAAAAAAATTTTTTTTCTCATTTTGTGGGTTGTCCTTCCGTATTTGGTGGTTTACTTGGAAGCATAAAGCTTTGAGTTTTGCTAAAGCCCAGCTATGCACTTTTTTTTTTCTGATACTTTTGATGTTAAACCACTGTTTAATCCAAGGTCATGAAGATATATACCTGTGTTTTATTCTAGGAGTGTTATAGTTTAGCTCTTACACTTAAATCTTTGATCTATTTTGCATTAATATATTATATGTGGTAGGAGTTCAATTTCATTCTTTTGTTCATACTTACTTAGTTGTCCCAGTACCATTTGTTGAAAATTCTATTCTTTTGCTATTTGTCCTGGCACACTTATTCAAAAGCAATTAGCCATATACATATGGTCTTATTTTTGAATTCACAATTCTGGTCCCTTGATATGTCTATCCATATTTCAATATGACATTGTCATGATTTCTATAGCTTTGTAGTAAGTATCAGTGTTTCTAAAAAATTTTAACCTGTATAATCTACCAATGGTAGGTTTTCTCTCATTTTCTAAGTTTTGAGGCTAATTTGCCAACTTCAATTCATTTTGTACAAATGCAAAAAAGAAAAACTGCTATTTGTCATTTTCTTGGAATAGTAGTCAAACTTAAAAGGTTGGGAAAGGGTCTGATCTCAAAGTCAGGCAACCAAATGTTCTTAGAATATACTTGTGCTTTTGACAGGAATTGTGAAAAGAGGTTTAGAAAACATTTTTCTCTCTAAATTTGTAACACTGTCCTCAGAATAGGGCATATTATTTATGCAACTTAGAAAAGATGTTAGCATCATCAAGTTTTTATTGAATGTCTATTATCCTTAAAATTCCAACAGGTTAACAGATATAAAAGAAAAGATAAACCAGTTTAATGAAGAAATCAGACAACTTGACATGGATTTAGAGGATCATCAAGGTAATATTTTTGGTATATTTCTGCATTTTATAGTATAGATTAATAAATATATAGCAGCATTGATACAATATTAACTGCATCTCTGTGACTGTTTGGATTTATTAAATAATTCGGTATGATACCCTTAACTTTACTAAAATATATGCTCAATATTGCAAGTAATATTAACACAATTCTTTGAATTGATCATTACTTGAAATAACTTCATGGTTGCCAATGAAGATACATTTAGTTTTGCAAAGAAGTTTTTTTTTCTATTCCCCTTGGTATTAGAGATTGAACTCGGGATGTTTGGCATGCTACACAGGCCCTCTCAGCACAGCTGTATCCCAGCCTAATGGGGTGTATGTCTGTGTGTGTGTGTGCGTGTGCGCGCGCGCGTGTGTTTGTACTAAACCTGGGTCCTTGCACATGCAGAGCAAGTGCTGTACTACTGAGCCACATCCCCAGTGTGAAAAGCAGTTTATTTAAAAACGGCCTGTTTATAGATTCCTAAATTAGACTTCCACAGTATGATCAGTTATTAACTAAAGCATTTAATAGAGTTGGGGCAGGTAAGAATCAAGTCACAAATACCGTATCAGAAGTAACCCAGGAAAGATTCATTTTCCAGCCAGGCCCAGTTAGGAGGCGGCAAGCACTTATTATTATAATCTTCCCTAACTGTCCTTAGCAATAGCATTTGAAAAACCAGTGCAAGGACTAACACCTGGGGGAGCTTGGAGTCTGGACAAGTGAAATGCTGTGGTAGGGGCAGGAAACTGCGGTGTTGTGTGTGCGTGAGGTATGGGCTTGGGCTTTACAGTTTCCTAGCCATCGTCTCCCTAAGAGAGGGCAGGAATGCGGGTTCCCTTTGGTACATTAATCACGGCTTAACTGCGGTCAGTTGATATGCTCTCAGATTATCAGTGATGTATGAGGTAGTGGGGAAAGTCAGTATAATCTTGCTGCTTCGTGGTAAAAATAATGTATATATCTGTTCTAAGGTTCAGGAAATATTTATAGCAGTGAAAAAGTAGTGTACTTAAATTTTTGCTTCAGTTTTAAAGGTGGTATATTAATTTTTTCTACTTTATCTTGATTTTTGAATATCATTAGTTACTATTGATTGATTATTTTGCAGTGTTTGCAGGAACCCTTTGAAGGCTTGGTAAGCAATTTTATACATGTTGAAGCTCAAAGACATATGGTTTAAACAAATTCCTCCAGTTAGTAAGGAGTAAAGTCTAGATTTAAACCAAGATCTTTTTGACTCTGAAGTCTTAGTTTCATTGCCCAAGTTTAAACTTGACCTTCTGATATGAAGTACTATTTTCATGAAATAAAAATGTTCTTAGAAATACATAGTTGAAATTTACACATGGCTCCTAAAGGCTTTAAATAAAGCATCTAAAGAGAGACAGATGTTAAATAAATCATAGTTATTAAGTAAGTAAACTTATTTAAGCTTTAGTTTTCTCATCTGCAAAATGAAATATAATGGTTCTATCTCACTAAGGTTTTTATATATTAATTGGTTTATGCGGCATGATAGACTCAAGTTAAGACTGAGGTCATGTTGTTTGTAAAAAATTACTCATTTCTTTTCATTGATAAAACTTGTATATATGTATACATTGTGGAGTGGTTAAACCCAACTAATTAACATGTGTATTACTTTATACTTGATCATTTTTTATGGAAAACACTGAAAATCCACTGTCAGTAATCTCAAGAAAATGGTACACCATTAATTTATAGTCACTATTTTGTACATTAGATCTCTTGACTTTATTCCTCCTGTCTTATCCAAAATTTTCTATTCTTTGACTGTTATTTTGTTTACTAACGAAGATCTTAGTATTCTGCTCTCTTTATTAATCAAAACATATGACAAATATATTCTTGATTTTAGATGCCTTATATGATATATTTCAAATAATTTTCCTGTTCCTGTCTAAATTTCTAACATTCATTTATTTCCATTAAAACAATGATTTAAGGGTAACCGTTTATTACTAATAGTTAACTAACTATTATTAATTCTAGGATAAATGCTGAATGGATTGTGTTTTAGCCATTATTTTCCTTTTTGTTTTTCTAAATTTGTCTTTTTTATTAATGTAGAAAAGGACAATCTGTAATTCAGCCCAATAGTGGCAAAGGTCATTGGTATATAAGTGTAAATATGTGTGATTATAAATATTATGTGTATTTGTGACTGTATCAATGAATTCAGTGTTTTGTTGCGCTACTCTATCTATGATCATTCTAGATTATTGGTTTTACAGCCGAAGGGGTTTTTACTAGAAGGTTACTTGTTAGAAGGTTACTTGTTAGTTCAGGACCTCATTCTTTCCTGCCTGAACTATTGCAGTAGCCTCCTAACTGGTCACCCCACCTCCAGTCTTGCCCCCTCTCAGACTATTCCTCCAGAACGCTGCCAGAGTGATCTATGTAAAATGTGATTCTGTGTCATTCGGCTCAATAGTGGTTCACCATAATGCATGAGATAAAGTCAAGAGTTTTTGCATATTTTACTAGTCCCTCTGTAGTGTGGCCTATACATTGTTAGCTTTCTACCCCTTATAATCATTATGCTTACGTTCCAGTAATAACAACTTACTGTGGTATCTCAAACCGTGCCCCTTACCACAATATATCACACTTTAATGCTCCAACACTTTGCTTCTATTTGTTTTTTGTTTATTCTTTTTCCTCTCTCCCTCCTTCCTTGCCTCTGTCTGTCTGTCTCTGTCTCTGTCTCTCTTCTGTGCTCTTCCTCCTCCTCTTCTTGTTTCTCTCCTCCTCCTCTTTCTTCTCCTCCTTCTCGTAAATGTTCTTTTTCCTGTTTTGTGCTTGACTACGTTCTAACCCCTTAAGAGCTAACTTAGGCATCCTCTCATGCAGCAAACTTCTTCACTCCCCTGCCTGACTCATTTCTGGGCTTGTCTAAGTGAATGTGACCTTTTCCCCGTTACCAGAGCACTGCGCTGGTTATTACAGTTCACCTTTGTCTTCTCCCTTAGACTTCACTTTTTTAAGTGCAGAGACTTTATTACTTGTTTAGTGATCTTTTTCATCAACGTAGTGTCTGAGAAAGTAAATACTAAGTAAATGTTTGTGGAATGCACTGAACAATCCATAGTTTGGCAGAGAAGGAATAATTGTACAATGCATTAGGGGAGAAAACTGAACTCTTCTGCTTCTGCGAGCTCCTTTGTTCTAGGATGCAGTTGTGTGCTCTTCTTCAGAGACAGCTTGACTACAAATACTTTATTTCTTTCCAGAGAATTCCTACCTTGGACTCATGTTTCCTAGTAAAGTGGTAGATGCTTGTCTATAACCACATTCTCAGCAAAACCTTGACTCAAGATTATGGGTAATCAATTCCTTAGAATGAACGTGACAAGTTGTTTTGTCGTCTTACCTGTACTTAGCTCTGTCCCCGGCTTTATTCCCTCTTAGAACTATTATATTTGTTTCTGAGATGTTTCCTGGTTTCTGACATTAAAGACAACTATGTGTAATTCAGTTAGGGTACCTTTGCCTTTAGGGTTCCTGGGTAAGAGTGCTTAAGCCCTAAATGGTGTTTATACAGTGTGACTTCTAGGAGTTTTTCCACCCTTTCAGTTTTTAAATAATCTTTGAGCCAGGGATTTAGCTCCGCAGCGTAGGTGCCTGCCTGGAAAGCATGAGGTCATGAGTTCAATCCCCGGTACAAAAAAAGCAAAAACAAAAAACAAAAAAACACAGAACGAATAAGCTTTGAAAAAATTTACATAGTTCATTTGAAATTTAAAGGCATCTTTACATACTGCAGGTATAGTTGTATTCTCTGTTAGTTACTAATGGTGACTGTTACTTATTTCTGTAATCCAGTAATTTCCTTTAATATACTTACTCATTTTGCTAAGTTCTTAAAATTACAATTCTCTAAAAGTTATATTGAATAATTATGTTTTAGAATTAACCAAATAAAACTAGTTAACAGCTATTTGGCTACTTTGTGCAAATCCATTTTTCCTACATGCTGACTTATCAGTTTCTGATAATCTGGAATAAGTAGAGAAAAATCTCTATAATGCACAAACTTTTGATCAATTTTTGACACCCATTTTTACTGTAAATCTGTGCCTAGGCTTTTAAAATGATTTTTTAAAAAAAATAATATCATGATAACATTTTCTATACAGTAAGATGTTAACATTTTTAAGTTGTTGAGGGGTTGATTATATTATGTCATATATTTGCTAGGTTTCACCTTAATATTTGAGTAATATTTCTCATTCCATTTGTCTCAAATCAAACCATTACTTTACTGACTTATAGTAACTAAATTCTAAAAAGAACAGTGTTACTATTACACATCCAAACCTTTTATGAAGCAGGAGCGCAAAAATAAAAGAGATTAGTCTTTGATGGAAAAATTTTTAAAGATTTTCAAATTAGGATGTTTTTCAACTTTACTCCATGGGTTTAGGCTTTCTTAAGATTGCTAAGTTGGTTATCACTTGTTCATATACTTCCATTTCCCAAAATTTTTATTTCTCTTCCCTCCTCTTTTTTCCATTGCTGGAAGCTTATATTTTAAAATTTATTCTCCTCTTACCCTGTCCTCTCCCCTTTCTTGTCCTCTCCCCTCTTCTTTCTCTTTCAGTTTTGCAATACTAGGAATTGAACCCAGGGCCTTTGCACTAATCTATACCCAGCCCTTTCTAAAATTTTCATTTCAAAACAGGGTCTTACTAAGTTGATTAGATTAGGCTGGAGCTCATGGTTCTTATGTCTCAGCTGAACTGGGAAAAATTCTTTTTCCTATAGTTTTGGTGGGATTTGAGGGAGAATCAGTTTTAGATGTGCATGTTTAATCTGCCATCTTTACCAAGAAAGTACACATTATAAATTTTAACTGCCTAACATTTCTAAGATTTTAATCACTTTGAATATGCTTTAATTTGCTAACTTTTTGAAAAGTTCATGTGTATGGGTGTTTTGCCTCAAATGAATATTCTCAAATGGTTTCATTAACTATGCAATTGTTGGGTCACTCTTCTTGCTTTTAAAAAAGTTTCCAAACTGAGTGTGTTAATCCAAGTGTGGTGATCCATGTATATAGTCCCAACTAATCCACCTGAGGCACGAGGATCTCTTGAACCCAGAAATTTTTTTTTTTTTTTAGGTTTTCAATACAAGATGATAGGAATTTAACAATGGTTGTTATATGGCATATTGTTATCTTCAAAATAGTTGCTCAGGTTACCAGATACAGGAATAAAACAAACCAGTAAAACAGAATAAAACATTGATTTTAAAAACAAGGCAGAAAGAAATTCCCCCACAGTAGCCACAATGCACACTGCCATCCTCCAAATAGATGCCCAGACCATCAGCCCCAGGCCTGCAAAGTCAACCAGACAGCACCATCATCAAACTACTCCTTGCACCTCAGTTGCTATCATCTCACCCTGAGTCCTCTGAATCAGCCAGTTGCTTATTGGAGGCGGGGAAGGAGGATGCTCTTTTGGTTTCCCAGCCCTCATAATGGTTGACTCACAGGAAGGTGTGGTTTTGATCCCAGGAATTTAAGACCAGCTTGGGCAATGTAGGAAGACCCCATCACAGGAAAACAAAAATCTAAAACTAAGACTGAGATTAGTTTATTTTTAAAAAATTATTTTATTATGAATCTGATATGTATTGTGAAAAATTCAAGCAGTACAGTTGTGTATGTAAAGTCATCTCTTTTCCTGACACTCATCTTCAAACATTATTATGAATAACCATTATTCACATTATTGATATTTAGCCTTTTAAAAATACATTTAAGGAAGTCATGCTGGGTGTGGAAGGAGTAAAGAGAAAAACAAGACGCCAGTTTACTCTTCCTGAGAGCTGGTGCAAGCCATGTTGGGCTCAGGAGGAGAAATAAGCCAAATTCGTCCTTTCCATGAGTCGGGGGAAGCCATGCTGGGCCTGGGAAAAGTAACAAGAAAGACAGGAAGCTAATTCGTCCTTCCTGTGAGCTGGTATAAGCCACTCAGGACAAACAAGCCAGTTCGCCCATCCAGGGAGTCAGCGGAAGCTCTGCTGGGTCTGGGAGGAGTAACAAGAAGCCATTTCACCCTTCCCATGGGCCAGCAGTGCGGACTGGGAGACAAGAGCATCTGCCCTCCCGTAAGCCGGGGGCTGATGTGAAGAACAGGCTGAGTTGACAGTATACGCAGGACCAAAACAACTTAATGCTTGTATTGTTTGATTGACTTTGCAGGCCTGAGACCAGCAGTCTGAGCATCTATTAAGATGATAACAGTATACAATATAGCAGATATGGGGATTTCTTTCTGTCTTGTTTTGAAATCCAATATTGTTTTCACTGTTTTGTTTTGTTCCATTTTATTGTTTTATTTTATTCAATATTCTGTTTTGACTGGTTTCGTTTCTGTTCTATTTTTCTTGGTTTTATTATATCTGATGGTATAGGCAACAGTTTTGAAGATAACAAGAGGTGTTATGGTAGCCATTGTTGATTTCCTGTTATACTATACTGTCTTGAAGTCCTGTATCACTTTCATTGTTTTGTTTTGATTGGCTTTGTTCTATTTTATTTTGTTTGGTTTTATTCTTTTTAAAATATGCTTTCATTCTTTTGTTTTGATTGATTTCATTCTGTTTTATGTCTGATGATATGGACAGCTATTTTTAAGAAAACAAAAGACATTATGGTAGCCATTGTTGATTTCCTATTATCTTGTTTTGAAGTCCTGTGTTACTTTCATTATTCTGTTCTGATTAGCTTTATTCTGTTTTTTTTGTTTGATTTTATTCTCTATAAGATAAAAACATTAAAAAACACACAGACGTACATTTTTAAAAAGGAAGTAATGTTTACAGTGTTTTGAGCTTGAGTCTTTCCATGTAAGTGTATGTTTTCTACATGAGCACGTATACTGCATTCTGAGAAGGGACATAGCACAGTGGTCAATATCAGGACTAAAGTGAGACTTAAGAATGGTGCCTGATACATAAGTACCTGTGACAGCCATTAATGACCTTTAACTGTGATTATATAGTATTCATGGTTTCTGCACTGACATTTAGGTTGCTTCTAGTTTTTTGTTACTAATTTATTTGGTAATTTGGTACTTTTTATTAACAAGAAGTATTGTAAATATCCTGGTACTTATTAACTTGTGTGTTTATTTCTCTAGAATAAATTTCTACAAGTGAAATTTTGGATAAAATAGTATTTATACTCATGACTTTGGTTTTAAAATTTTTCTCAGAAAAGACTGAGCCACTTTACAGAACCACAAAGAGTATGTGAAAGTATTTCCTCACCAATGCTAACTATGTAAATGTCTTAATCTTTGAGAATCAAGGTAATCTAGTCATCTCTTGAAACTTCCAGAATTTTGACTATTCCCAGACTTGATGTGTAATAATACCATAATCCACAAGGTGGTGCTAATTTTTTGAGAATCTGTTTACAGATAAGGCCTGACAGATAAGTGTTACAAAGTACAGTCCTAGTCAGATAGCTCCTCGAGAGAGATTTTGGGGTGTGTTTACTTGTTCTTTCATTTGTAGAGCCCAGTATTTTTCAAAATATGGATTAGATTGTAAGACTATCATATGATTATCAATGTATCTCAGACATAAACATAGAAGTGGTACAGTGAGATAAACATGTATCATAATAGAAGTATATAGAAAGTGCTGTAAGAACATTGGATTCTTTTTCTATTTTTATTTTTATTAACACATGTTTGCAGTATGTAATGATTACATGCATCATAAAGTAGGTCCGTGTACATAACACCTCTCTTACTCTCCATCTCTTGCTCCCTTTCCATTCTGCAAATATCTATCTCCCAGTTTTCTATTATCGGTCTTTTATTTTGCTCTTTAATTTAGTTATACTTTGGGTTTCTCAGATAAGATAAATTATGCAATATTTAAGCTATGTATTTGATTTATTTCACTTAACATATGGTCTCAGTGTGCATCCCTTTTTCTAAGATGATTTAAAGTTATCCTTTATGACAGAGTAACATTTTCTTTAACCATTCGTCTGCTGATGGACATATAAGATACTTCCAATATTTAGCTATTATGAATTGTGCTGCTATAAACATGGATATGGACGCATCACTGTAATATGATGTTTTAAACTCTTTCAAGAAGATATTGTATGTAGAAAGGCAATAGCTGGTCCAATGGAATTTCTAGTTTTAGTTTTGTGTGGAATCTCCATACTAATTTCCATAGTGGCTTCACTTGTTTATATTCTGACCAACCATATAGAAGGGTTCCTTTTCCCTGACAGCCTCTCTAGCATTTGCAATTATTTGATTTCTTCATGATAGCCATTTTTTCTGGAGTAAGATGGAATCTCAGTCTTACTTAATTTGCATTCTAGAGATGTTGGCCGTACTTTCATGTATTTGTTGGCCATTTGTACTTCTAGGTAGTATATATTCATTTCAGTTGCCCATTTTTTGAATGAGTTTCTCGTTTTTCAGAATTTATTCCGTTTTTAGTTCTTAGTATATTTTAGGTATTAATCTTCTTTCAAGGGGTAACTGGCAAAAATTTTGTTCCATTCTGCACGTTGACACTTGATTCATGATCACTTCCTTTACTGTTCAAAAGCTTTTTGTTATGATATAATTCCATTTGTTTATTATTGATGTTATTTCTTGTGCAAAGTTGGATTCTGTTTGGGAAGTCCTTACTTATGTAAGGACTTTGTCAAGAGTTTTACCCATTTTATCTTGCAGCAGATTATTTCTTGGTTTTAACACTTAGACCTTTGGTCCATTTTGTCTTTAGTTTAGTACATGGTGAGATACATGGGTTTGGAATCGGTCTTCTAAATGTGGATATCTGGGTTTCCTAGCTATCTTTCCTCCAGCGTATGTTTTGTCCCTTTGTCAAACATCAGATAACTGAATGTCCTTAGGGTTGTTTCTGGATCCTCTGTTCTGGTCTTTTGATCTATATGCTATACTGTCAGTACCAGTTATTTTTATCACTGTTGCTTGTAATACAACTTGAAGTCTAGGTTGTGATACCACCTACTTTGTTCTTGTTACCCAAGATTGCTTTGCTATTCTGGGTCTCTATTGGTTGCATATGAATTTTAGGTTTGTTTTCTCTAGTTTTGTGAGGAATGCTGTTAATATTTTGATTGGGATCACATTGAATCTATCAGTTTTGGAAGTGTGTCTACTTTGACAATATTGGTTTTGCTTATCAAGAAACAAGTGATATCTGCATTTTCTGTTATCTTCTTTGATCTCCTTTTTCAGAGTTCTGTAGTTTTCATTGTAGACATCCTTCACTTACTGGGTTAATTTAATTCCTAAAGATTAATATTTTATTGATGTTATTTTGAATGGTATTGTTTTCCTGATTTCTTTCTCAATGGGTTCATTACAGTGTGCAGGAATGCTACAGGTTTTTGTTGGTTGATTATGTATCCTGTACTTTGCTGAATTTGGTGATTAATTCTATGGGTTTTTTTTGTGAAATTGTTTTGTATCTTTCAATGAATCATGTCATCTGCAAATAATGGTAATTTGACTTCCTGTCCTGCATGTAGTCCTTTCATCTCTTTATCTGTCCTGATTGTTTTGGCTAATTTTTATAGTATTATATTGAATAAGACTGATGATAGTAGACAACCTTTTCTTGTTCCCGATTTTAGAGGGAAAGCTTTCAGTTTTTTCCCCATTTAATAGGAAGTAGGCAGTAGGTTTGTCATATATGGTTTTTATTTCATTAAGATAAGATCCTTTTATACCTGTTTTCTTCAGGTTTTGTGTTTGTTTTTGAATTGTGAATGAAAGTTGGATTTTTTCAGAGGTTTCTTAGAGTTTGTCAAGATAATCATGTGATTTTTGTCCTTCTGTTTATATGATGAATCACAGTTGTTGATTTGTGTATGTTGAACCACTGTGCTTCTTGGGATGCATCCTACTTGGTCCTGATGTATGATCTTTTTGATGATTTCTTGCACTGTGTTTGTCAGTATCTTGTTGAAAAATTTTGCCTCTGTGTTCACTGAAAAGACAGACCTGTGTTGTCTTTTTTGGTTGAATCCTGGTCAGGTTTTGGAATCAGAATAATGCTAGCTTCTAGAAATGACTTTGAGACTATTTCTTCCATAGAGTATTTGTGTTAGATCTTTCCTGAAGTTCTTGTAATGTTTGGCTGTGAATCCATGTGGACATGGGCTTTTCTTAATTGTGTGGGTTTTTCAGTACTGTGTCAGTTTTAGTGTCTGTTATTGGATAATTCAGGGTTTGTAAAACTTGGCTCAGATTTGATAATTCATATTTATTTAGGAATCTATTTCTTCTGAATTCTGCAATTTATTGGAGCACAAATTTTTGAAGAAGTGCCTAGTAATCTGGATTTCCATGATATCCATTGTAATTTCAACTTTTCTAATTGCATTGATTTGGGACTTTCTTTTTTTTTGAAAAGATGAGCTTAGGGTTTGTCTATTTTGTTTGCTGTTTCAGAGAACCAGCTCTCTGATTCATTAATACTTGATACTGTTTTCAGTTTCAATTTCATAGTTACTGCTCTGATTTTATAATTTCCTTCCACAACCAGCTTTGGATTTGAATTGTTCTTCTTTTATTTATTCAGGTTTGCTCTGTCTTTGTGAGGTGGGCATTCACAGCAGTAAACTTCCCTCTTAGGATTGCTTTCATTGTGTTCCATAAGTTCTGGTGTGTTGTGCTGGCATTATCGTTTGATTCTACGAACTAATCGTCCTTGATTTCTTTGGGGTGACCCATTGATCATTCAAGAGTATATTGGTTAATTTTCATGTATTTGCACAAATTTTGTGGTTTCTTTTGTCATTGATCTCTGGTTCCATTGCACTATGACCTGATAACATCCATGGGATAATTTTGATTCTTTTGCACTTACATTACCTTGCTTTATCCCTGGGATAGTGTGTGTTCTGTTTTTGGAGAGAGTCCTATATGGTGCTGAGATTGATGTGTGTTCTGTTGTTGGGTGAACGCTGTGCACATATCCATAGGTATGGTTCATCTCTGATACTTGTCTAGTTGAACCATTTGTAATGTGGGGGTATTGGGGGCTGGGGATTTAGCTCAGTGGCATAAGCGCCTGCCTTGCAAGCAGGCAGTCGTGAGTTCGATCCCTGGTACCGACAAAAAAAAAAAAATTGGGGCTGGGGATTTAGCTCAGCGGCATAAGCCCCTGCCTTGCAAGCAGGCAGTCGTGAGTTCGATCCCTGGTACCGATTAAAAAAAAAAAAAATGTGGGGGTGTTGAAGTCTACCACTATTAATTGTGTTGGTGTTTTTCTGACCTTTTGTGTCCAGTACCATCTGCTTGATGAAGTTGGGTATACTAGTGTTTGGTGCCTATATATTTATAATTGTTATCTCTTCCTCCCTTAGCACGTTCATAACAGGGCTGTAATTTTTGTGTCTCGCTGCTGGTCTGCTCTGATTTGAGTTCCATTGTCTGATGTTAAATAGCCATCATTGGTAGCTCAAGCTGGTGGGAATGTGGTAACCAATGTGTAGTGACCTTCTCTGCCTCTGCTGATGGGTTATGGCTGAAAGTTCACTTTGTCTGAATAGAATAGCTATTCCTACTTGATTTCAGGTGCCTATTGCATGTAATATTGTTTTTTATCTTTTGATTTTTATTCTGTAGATTTATCTTTATATTAAATATGTTTCTTGTATACAGCATTTGCTTGGGTTTAATTTTTGACCCAATATACCAATCTGTGTCTTTTGATTGGGGAATTGAGACCATTCACACTGGGAGTTATTATTTAAAGGTAGTAACTCAATCCTGTGAATTTAATATGTTAAATCTTTTGGCTTTGTTACCTTCATGGTCTCTTTCTAGGAAATCCTTGAGATTTATTTATTTGTTTTTTGCTTGCTTACACAGGCTTTTTGAGATAGGAGCTTGATGTGTAGTTCAGGCTGGATCTGAATTCACGATGTAACCCAGGTTGAGAGCAGTGATCCGCTTGCCTCAGCCTCCTGAGTGCTGGGATTGCAGGCATGTACTACCATTCCTGCCTTCTCCTTGAGAGTTTTTTGGAGTGCAAGCTTGGTGACCATGAATTTCTTAAGGTGCTTTTTAGAGAAACACGTTATTTCCCCCTCAAATTTGAAAGATATTTTTGCAGAATTTATCATTCTGGGTTGGAAATTATTTCCTTTTAGAGTTGGAATAATTTACTTCAAGCTCTTCAGGCCTTTAAGGTTTGTGTTGGTAAGTCTGGTATAATTCTGATGGATTTATCTTTACAAGTGATTTGTTTTCTCTAACAGCTTTTAAGATTTTGTAGTCCTTATGTTGGGTTTCTGAGATTTTGACTATCATTTGTCATGGAAAAGCTTTTTTTCCTCTCATGGCTCTTTGGGGTGCTATATGCCTCATTTATTTGTATGTTAAATTATTTCTACATATTTGGAAAGTTTCCTGCTGTTATTTCTCGAAATAATTTTTTATACCATTTGTTTTGTCTTTTGTTTTTCACTAGTTCAGATTAATCTTAGATTTATGTTCTTTGTGTCGCCCAGCAGCTCTTCCATCATTTTTCACGTTGTCCTGTTTTTAAGGCACCTGAGCATATTGCCATCTGCATCACCCGTCTGACACTGTCTCCTCACGCTGATCACTACTGCTGCTCGTACTCTCAGTACAACTTTTCTCTCCTAGATTTCTATTTGACGCCTTTTCATGGATTTTAATTCCTTGCTAACGTGGTGGTTCTTGATTTGTATCATTTTTTTTTAGCTCAGCTAGGTTTTTAGTAGTTTTTTAAAGTAACTGATCGTTTTGTTTATTAGATCTATTATCTGTCTAGTTATATCGTCTTTGAGCTTGCTGAGCTTGCTGAGCTGATCTGTTATCTCCTCTCATACCATGTCATATAGTGTGGCTACTTTTGTCCCCAGATCAACTTTGAGGGAGTTGGGATTATTTTGGAGGCATTTAATTTCCTTGTCTTTTCATGTATCTGGGTTTCTTGTTTTGTTTTGTTTTTTGGGGGGGTGTATGCTGAGGTTTGCCAGTGGATTGTAGTGGAGACTTCGTTGCCAGTATGGCGATCTCTCTAGTCAGTGTCTGCTTTCCAGTGATGGCCTCTGGGTGTGGCTAACTATAGGCCTTTGCCTCTGTCCAGAGACCTATGTGCCTCCAGTAATTTCGGGAGAGGGGGATGCAGTGTGATTGGCCCAGTGCTCAGCTTCTGGTAATGAACTGCAGTATTGTTGTTAACAGAAAAACAAGCCAGATATTGGCATGTATTAAGTACCAGTTAACAGCAATAAGTATGATGTTAACAGCAATAAGTATGCCACCCGGGGAACTGCAATGAAATCACCAAAAGGACTAGGAGTACAGATAAATTGGATATTAACATACCATAAGAACAAATAAAAGAGGTCTGGGTGTGGCTAACTATAGGCACTTGCCTATAGTTACTTATACACAAAAGACCAACCAAACATTGACAAATAGTAAACATTAATTTACTATTTGCAATACTAAGTGCAATGATGGTACCACTATTAACAATAGAAAGAAATGCAACAATAATAGCATAGAGCTTACTAAATATCTAAAGATTAATAAAGCTTTATAACAATAAAGATGGGAGTGGGAAGGGGAAGTGAAGGAAGTAAAATTTAAAAAATAAAAGGACAAGAAGCAAGAGAAAAAAGTGAAATAAAGATTTCTATTAAGGTGTGAAAGAAAATTAATTGAGTTAGATATAAATAACAGAGGAACAAAAAAAAAAACTGGAAAAAAACCAAAATGGCGCAAAATAAAGAGAAAAAAAGAAAAGCTCCAGTCCCCCATCCCGCCAACCCAATTAAGAAAAAGAAATAAAGCAAAAAAAAAAAAAATCCTCCATGTTTTTGAATGAATGGTTTCTTTCTAGGGCCTGCAGTTTTGTAATCTACCGATATGGAGGAGGGGTAATTATTAAGATGTATTTTGTTCACACATGTGCATTTTTCTGTGTGAAGGGTAGTCCTCATCTGCCTTTCCTGCTGGGCATGCTCGGTCAGTGGTGTCTGCCCCAGGCTGCTCCGGCTGCTCCGTTTCCACATCCCTCTCTAAGCCCGGGTCAGGGCTTTCTTCACCCAGCCCTATGGCCTGTGGGGGTGTAGCGTACTCCCCCGCTGCAAGGGCCCCTCAGTGTGTACAGCCCAAGCTTAGGCGACCACACGGCCAAGGCAGGTCCCCTAAGTCACTGACAAATGAGGAAAGCAGAGAGACCCTGGGGTCTGTGGTGGGTCCAGCCCGCGGCAGGACCCTCAGGCAGCGCACTGACTTCATTCCAGCACTGTCAGGCCCAGCCTGGCTTCTCCACTCAGCAGTGCGACCCCTGTGATCTTCCCAGCCTGATTTTAGACTTAGGGATGGCCGTAGCCCACGTGCTCTTTGTAACTGTCTCTAGTGGCCCTACCCCACCCGCTGTCCGAGGGAAGGTGATACCAGAAACCCAGAATTATAGTTGAGCTGTCGCTGTTCCGTCTGAACAGTTAACCCCTTCCCGAAGTGGTTTCTGATTAAATACTCTCTAACATGGCAGGCACTGCGCTGGATTTCTTCTCCGATTGCAGTCTGCCATTTGGACAGACCTATTTACTTTCAGAGGAAAAGCCCACACTGTTTCTGCAAGTTGCTGTACCCATGGGCTTTTCTTGGGGCCAGTGCTGCCAGCCTGATCCTATTTTTCTTCCTACAGCTGCCAACCCTCTCCAGGCTTATGTTCTTGGTGGAGACAGATCCCTCTCCCCAGGAACTGGGGTCAGCTTTCCAGACTGCTGTGTTCTCTGGATCCCTGGTCTAAATTCTGAAAGAATTCATTGTAATTTATTCTACCATTTATAGTTCTCTTTTAAGAGTAGTAAAAGTTTAAAATATAGTATGTTTCTTTAGTATAGGATACTTCCTTGCACTCCAAGTTCCATGGTGTTGCTTATGCAAGTAAACTTTACAGAAAAAGCAGAATAGTTTTGAGAATTGCATGTTCTACAGCCAGAATTCCTTGAGTCAAATCTAGATTCTACTACTTTACTGTTTCATGTTGGACATAGCATTTAGCGTTTGTTTTTAACCTTAGTTTCCTCATCTTTAAATGACCAATAGTAATAGTTCCTTTAAGTGCTGTGAGATTCGGTAACTGTTTGTTTTTGACTGAGAATACGCTGGATTTGAGAAGTACTCATAAGTAGTAGTTATTGACTGCCATTATTAATGTTATTCATTTATAACTAAAACTTGAGTAATTTTTCTGGGCATGTTTTTAAGCATATGTTAGAGAGCATTAAAATGTTGTATATTCTCTTGTCTGAGATTTTAAATCACAGGTATTTATTTCAGGTCTGTAGATTCTCAGTGTACTGGATGAATAACAAACTATTATTTTTCGAAGTGGAAAGGCTTAAACTACACTTTGTATTTCCATTAGAGTCATGAAATTATCTTTAGGCCAGGAGCATCAGCACTACCTAAGAAATACAGATTTCTTGGTCTTACTTCACACTTACCCAACCTGAGGGTGGAGCTCACTAATCCGTGTTTCTATACGTTCTCTTGGTTTATACTAAAGTTTGATAATCAATGCTTTAGATAGTAATTGAGGACTTTGTTTTCAATTTAGCACATTACTGAGGATGACTAATTATACTGTCTGACATTATCAACATTACTTTATTGACACAAATTTCTACATAGTCTTGTGTTCTTTAGATAAATAGTAATAGTAGGGTTTTTAACTGTAACTTAATGGTTACATATTTAGAGAATTTTCAAGAAATGGCTCCTGTGTTTAGAAATACAGTTATCTGATCTTGTCTCTATAGTTGTGAAGAAAATTTCTCACAAAATTTCAAATATTTTGTAGGGAATTTTTAAATTGCTAAGTTGAATGATACCTAAGCCTAAAATTAATTTAAAATGTTAAATTTATATAGTCATTTTAACATAGGAATTCAGCAGTATTTGAAATACTTATGGCTTGCTTTATAATATTTATAATGGCATGTGAAAAGAATGAGGTAGACTAAATGTGAAAAGATGAATTTAATAGCATCTCTAAACTAATTAAAATTGAAGTAGGAGTCAGGGAAGAAAAAGTGTCCTGGCATACTAAAATATATGAAAATATTGCAGGGAGTTAAGACAATAACTCAGTATGCATCAATGATATAACCCTGAAAACTGCTGAAATCCTGGGTTGGATTAATGAATATGTTTATACAGACTATGGGAAGTGATAGTATTCTTGGCACCCTAAGTTTTTTTGGCATGATACTTTAGAAGGACAAAGAAGAATGGGAAGGCAGAATAGAATGCTAAGAATGATAGCGGGAAAGGAAACGGTGTCACAAGGAGCAGTGGACTGGGAGACGCAGCTTACTTCAGAGGGACCCCGTGGACTGCAAAGGGTCTGGATGCAAAAGTCCTGTGGGTTTTTTCTTGCCTTCGTCTCTCTAATTTTACTTGTTGTTGCCCTTTCAACTCCAAAATCAGTAGTCTTGCTGTGCTGGGGCCTTGAGGCCAGGGAGACACTAGGATATGCCTTCTTGTGTACTGCTCAGGAGAGAGGAAGGAAAATGGCGGTCAGACCCTTTCTCGGATCAGAATTGCTTCTCAGAGTGTGAAGCCAAGAGAGCTGTAGCCTGTAACCCTGCGTGAAGAGAACATCATTCGATACTAGAGAATTTAAAGTGTCATATAAACTTCCTCACGGTGAGGACAGTCTTCTTTCCTCCATGAGATGGGGGAATGGCCTGAGTTTGTAGGGTACATTTTTTTGTGTAATTGTCTTGTTAGATTATACATTTTATAATATTTAAAAATATTTTTATTAGCACATGTTTGCAGTACATAATAATTACAAAAACTCGTATCAGGGTATTGGTACATGTACATAACGCATCTTAAATCAGTTTTTTGAAGGAAAATATGTTATTCTTATAATTCCCACCTGCTGATAAAGTGCCTTACTGGTGATACTTCTGTGTGAAAGCCTCCTGATCTGGTAACATAGCACTTCAAATGTTATTCAGTTATAGTACTCATGTTGCATTATGCCTTTCTGTGTTTATAAACCTAGTAAGTAGGTTTTAAGGCCTTTGAGAATGGGGTGCGAATGATCTTGTTCATTTTTTTATCCCCCCAGCACCTATGCTAGTATCTGGTACATAGTGAATACTCAGTTAATAGTATGGAATCAATGAGTGTGGATCTATAGCCACACCAGATGGCAGAATTAGAGGAAATCTCCAAAATCACCCCCTTTTATCATCATGCTCCTTCTGTCTTTCATCTCTTTGTTGGTGATCCTACTTCTGTTTGCCTGGTTGCATCTCTGGTGTGATTCTCTGAGTTTACTTCCTTCTCTCTGGGATCTTGCCCTCTCCTGTGATACTGAATGTAAGGATGGATTTGGTAACATGTTAGGCTTGTACTTCACCCTTCCTTCTCACTGCTGACCTCTAGACAGCTGAGGTATTAATCGTCCACTGAGAAGCAACAAAACAGACTAGTTCACTAAGCTCTGACAGTTCTCCTCCTTAACAGTGATATCAGAAGGAGTGTTTTGAGGTTTGGGAATGTGCTAAGCTGTGTGGGACATCTGTCTCATCTAATCCAGCTGTACAGCTGGAGACACTGACCAGATATGCCTCCAGCTCAGTCTGTTGGCAGCTTGGAGGCTGGTTTGAGGGAGCCGCAGGGAGGGAGGGGTCTCCAGGTTTCTGACCCGAATGATTAATAGTGAGGACATTCAAATTAATAGGAAATAAAGAAGGGCTGTTGTCTTGGTTACTTTTCTCTTGTTGCTGAGGCAAAACACCTGACACCCAAAATGAAGGAAGGAAAGTTGTATTTAACTTACAGTTTTTGGAAGTTTTAGAACTGTGGCTGCCTGCGGAGTCTCTCAGTGAAAGCTTCTAAACTGCTCAAGTTGACACAATGTATCAACCATAAAAGTATAGACTTTGAGGGGAAAAGACCGTGGGTTTAATGAGTTTCACCCTATCTTGAAGAACATGTGTATAGTCAGCAATTGGATGAGAAAATTTGAAAATCAGAGAAAAGGTCAAATTTGAGAGTTTTTAAATCACAAGAATGAGTGATATTTCTATGGATATAATACAGCATTAGAAGATCTCAACATTTAAAGAAGAGAAACCCATGAGGAGAATGCAGAGAATGATCTGAGTATGCAAAACCAAAGAGTTGGCCCACTTATTTAAAAAAAGCAAAAATAAAGAAGAATTGAATGGATGAGTCTGTCAATAGAACTAAATCTTGCAGAATAAAAGTTTGCTCTTCAATTTCATAATTATGCTGTCAGAATCTTAATGAGAACAATTTCATTGAAAGGAAAAGCCTCATTATAATACCTTGAAGACTTAAAAACAAGATGAGAAACTGGATACAGAATGTGTGGGGGACTCTTTTAAGGTTATCAGAAAATAACCTTATCAAATTATCAGTTAATTAAGTGACATTTACATGCACATTGACCTCTCATCAGGGAATCCCAGGTCTTGTGTGCTCCAAACTCTCTCTCTTTCTCTTTGTTTTCCATAAAACACACACACACACACACACACACACACACAAAACAAAACAAAACAAAACAAAAGAAAACAAACCTGCTTCAGGGCTCTGACTTGGCCAGCACCTTGGTGTACTTGTATTTCACTTCTTCCTATGGAAGTCACTTGTTATGGTTTAGATCTAGACTGTCCCCAGATGTCTCATGTGTCCCGAATGAAGCTTTAAGAGGATGATGAAGTTGTGGGGGTGCTGTACTCATCAATGGATTAGTCTGTGGGTGAGTTCAGAGTTATGTGTGCTGTTGGAGGTAGGCCTGGTGGGAAGACGAGGGTCCCTAAGTGTATGAGCTGTGAGGGTGTGTCTCACCCTCTTCTCTCTCTACCCCCGGACCACCATGACATCAGCAGCTTCGTCTGCTGTGCCCTTCTGCTGTGTTGTTTCTGCTTTGGAGCCAGCTGACTAGAGAATAAACTCCTTTATTGTGGATATATTGGGTATTTTGTCCTAGTGACCAGGAAAGTGACTAAGACAACAGAATATGCACAAGTGATGGTCTGTGCTTCCATGTTTTTTCAGTAGTTAGGGACACTGTCTTGCTGTCTTTCGTTTCCTGTTATTGATGGTATTTCTGTTGCCTGTTATTATTGATGCTATAGCCAGATCTTGGAAAAACTGTACCTTATAGAATTATATGTAGAACACTGACTATTGGCATTTTAACCTCTGGCTGCAACTGTTGGTGCTCCCATTTTCTGTGAACACTTTGTGCCTGTATGTCTGTGGCTTTATTTTGTTTTACTCTTTCTGTTTTTTGAGACAAAGTCTAGCTATATAGACTGGCCTCAAACCCCTAAGCCTGCTACCCCAGCCTTCTGAACATGCACCATGCCCGGTCAGCTCCTAATCTAGAGCCTCCTTTGGAATAACTGGACTGTTATTCTTCCTATGCTTGCTGGGTTTCTTCCTCAGTTTCTCCAGGATTGCAGCCTGTTCAGAAAGTAAACCTGTGCCTCCAAGGGTCAGTGCTTGTTATGGGGAAAGCACATTATCCAAATCTATTTACTCTGGTTCTTAACATCTCTAGTGAGAATTCACTAGCTTCTCTCCGAATTATCACCACTCTACTCCCGGTACCTTTCATCTGGTTCCACCCAGCTAACCATGAAACTTTCTAACTGGTGGGGTTTTTGTTTTGTTTCTTTGAGGCAGGGTTTTGCTATATAGCTCAGCCAGGCCTTGAACTTGCTTCGTAGCCCTGGTTGACCTGGAACAACAACTTTCACAGACATGAGCCACCACGCCAGGCTGCCCTTTTTTTTTTTCTCCATACCTGAAGTGCTTTATAGAAACATAAATTGATCATTTTATTCTTTTGCTTAAAATTCTTCAGTATAGTTGCCCTTAGGAGAAAGTCTAGATTCTTCAACATGAGTCTTACAAGGCATTTCATAATCTGCTTTACCTTTGTGTCACGTTCTCACTTCCCAGTCTCTGCTTCAGCCATACTGTTCGTTCAGTTCCTCTGCTACTATTTTCAACCTCATTTCCAAAGTTCTATACTTGGAATTCTTTGGTATTTGTTTGATCCATGTTTTAAACAGGTGACTCCTATAAATTCATTAAAACACAGCATAAATTTTTCTTTCTTAGGGAAAATTTCCCAGTTTGCAAACTAGATTAGTTGTCTTTACTGCTACACTGATAGCATTCTGTGATTTTTGGTATGTTTTAATTATTCATTGGTACATTTAAATTTAAATTATTTATTAATTCCTAGACCATAAGGTCTGTGAAGGAAGTAACCTTGCTACCTCACTTTTTCTTGTGAATCTTTGTAGCTAGAATGAACTTTCTTTGAATGTAGGCATCATGTTATTGGTAGTGTTTATGTAGGTCAAATAGCCCTGTACATCTTTTCCAGTCATGAGATTATCGTTCCCAGTAATCAGTATACAAATGTACAGGTGCTTTTAATGGCACACACCTGCAGTCCCAGCACTCTGGAGGCTGAGGCTGAAAGATCACAGCTGGCACTTTGCCTGAATAACTGAGATCCTCTCTCAAAAGAAAAAAGAAAAAGGACTAGTAATGGAGCTTAGTGACAAGGCCTGAATTCAGTCCCCAGTTACACACATACACACACACACACACACACACACACACACACCAACTTCTGTAAATCAGTGCAAAAAATTTTACCTAATTGAGGATATCAAATACTCAGTCACTAATGACCTAAAGACAACCTAAGAGATATGTCTAATTTAGAATATTATAACTGGAATTTCTGAAATTAATGTTATATTTTGTATTTCTTACAGGTGAAATGAATCAGAAATACAAAGAACTAAAAAAAAGGGAAGAAAATATGGACAGTAAGTGATAATTTACAAATGTAGAAATCTATTCTTTGCTGTTCATTTATAAAAACTCACAGGATCTCATTTTATGGAGCTACATGACTAATAAGTACAAAGCTCTGGACATTCAAGGCATTAGATATTCAAGAATATCTAAATTTCTAGCCAAATTTAGGGGTGGATAGAGAATTCCAAGAAAGTGTATAGATATGTATATGTATTTCTATGTTAGGGATAGATTCTAAAGCTGGTATTTATTTTCATATTCTGTGCAAAGGTAGTCTGTAACCACCTAGTGACTGAGTGCTGAATGTTCTTTTATATATATTTTATTATATTTACTTTTAATATAATTCAGCTTTTAGCTTTTCATAATACTTACCTCATTATTTGAGCCCATCCTCTTCTCCTGTTACTTGACTCTTTCATCAACTGTAGCTTTATTGGCCTTCTGTTAGTGTTTCATTTTTTTAAAATCTCCACTGTATGAGTACATTTTAAATTTATATTGCACATATAGAATTTTTTTAACATTGCAGGTATTTATTACTGGCTTCTTTCTGAATTACTGTTTTGTTAAATCTGAAGCTTTTTAGTCCTAACCTTAATTATTACTTCAAGGAGTACTAGCAAATTGTAATTGTCAACTTTAATTTTGCAGTAAAATCAAGATTTCTATTTAGTCCCAGAAATATAAAAAATTATCTGAAAATTAATTTATTGCTTTCTCTTTTTAAAATAGTACTTTTGGTTAAAGGAGTAGATGTAAGATCACGGAATGATATGTGACAGCTCCATAGTACTGGAATCACTAAATGCTACCTATAAAATAGCGTATTCATATCTAAGACCTGTTGTTAAGTGTTGAAGCAGGACATTAAAGAACATTTAGTTTGAAAATTTCTGATTATAGTCCATTACCTCCCTATTCAATAGAAAATGTTTTCCTGAAGATTATTTCAATTAAAAATATTATTATAAGTAGAAATACTATAATGGAAATGCATTATAGAAGGCAGTGAATTGATATTTATTTTATGTTAACAGTGACACTTTTAATTAAAAATGTTAAGTCTTCGGATGTTCCATAGCAGTACTTGAAGAATATAAGTAACCAATATCATGTGCTCATCCTATATTAGACAGATAAAATAATCATTTCTTAGAATACATACCTATAACTCAAATAAATTATTAAACTTACTTTGAGATTAACACAGCATTAATAGTAAAATATGTATGTTTGATCTCCATTTTCATCAGCTATTTCTTAAGCCTGTATTTTTAACTTTCAGTTTACCCCTATCAAAGTCATAATAGGTTTTAAAAGTTTGAAAGTATGTAAAAATATCATTATTGACCCTTGGGTTAAAAAAAATTAAACAGTGATGGTTTAAAATTTATATTTTCTTTGCATTTCTAAAAAGTATTCTGAATATCTAAAAAGTAGTCAGCTGTATCAGCAGTGGCCTCTTGTGTGATGTTTTTCAATTGGCAGCTTTCATAGACTCTTTCGAGGAGACTAAGAATCAGGAGCTGGAACGGAAGGCGCAGTTAGAAGCCAGCATTGTTGCTCTTTTGGAGCATTGTAGCAGGGTAAGTACCATACTCCTATCTTGGGGTCCTCATTATTTTTACTGTGATTAATTTTCCAAATATAAATAATCAAAAAGTAGAAGGTTCATTATTATGTCTACCCACTCAAACTGTTTTCTTTACATTCCCATTTTTGCCATTTTATTCCTTTACACTGTTAATTTTTGTCTCTCAAGCAAAATCTGAGCTGTTAGGGCATTGGGGAAAATAATGACATATGTACGATACCAGTATTCAGCACCAAGGCACTTATGATAGTCATCATTGTTACTTTATTTGAATTTACAGGTTATTCACTTAGAAAATTACAAAATGTAGACATATTGGAAAATACTTAAAATCTTTTTACATTGTAGTTTTTCTTCTATATGTACCTAATGAATATCTTTTTTTTTTAAATTTTATTTAAAGAGAAAAAAACGCAATACAGAAAAACGGGTAGAAACAATACAAAACCTCAAAAAAAACCCATAAATCACTAGTTGACAAACCACATACTGTCCTCCCAGAAATAGCTGTACATGTTACAAAATTAAGGCATACAAAGTGAACACACAGTGAGGCTGCAAACAGAAAAAAAAGGATGGAATAAAGCCAATTGAGACAGTATAATGAAATTGGCACAGAACATCACAGCAGGTCACCAGGACAACAGTAACAGGCAACATTGTATACCTCATTGTCTTCACAATAGTTGTTCTTCTACTAGGTACAGCAAAATCAAAGAAATACACATTATAGAACACATCAACACAGAGTATTGAATCGAGCAACACCGTTAATCAGGACAAAGCAAAACGGCGATAAAAATATCTGCCTTCAGAGATAGTAGAAGGAAACTCCCCCGACTTGCTGTACCAAATATGGTCACCTGCTAAGAGATACCCAGATCCCTGGATCCCAATTGTTAACCGGGGTGGGGGGGGATGATATGTGGTATGTTTGATTCTAAGCCCACGACCCTATAGGCAGCAGGCTGCTTACTGGTTGGCTCGGTGCCCTAAATTCCAACATGGCGGGGATCTCAGGAGACGCTCTTGCTTCTTGTTTCCCCGCCCTGGGGTGGCCGCGGCTCTCCAGACCACAGTCACTTACCAGGGCGGCAGGCTGCTTACTGGTTGGCTCGGAGCCCTAAGTTCCAGCATGGCGCGGATCTCAGGAGACGCTCTTGCTTCTGGTTTCCCCGCCCTGGGGTGGCCGCGGCTTGCCAGACCACACCTAATGAATATCTTGACTTATCAAAAATGTGTATTGAGAACCTACTATGCATGTTGTACTATAGTAGTAAAAATATATGATGCTTTTAAAAATATTTTTAGTGTTTTACGACTACAAGGGGATGAAGAGATGGAAGAAGGAGAAAACAGGGAAAAGTAAAAAGAATTAGCAAGTGTAATGTTTATGTATGTGTAATGCATGTGTACCAAGTGTATGTTTATATATGACAATGAATTTAGTATCATTATGTATTAGTAAATATTTTAAAAGTTATGTACTAGTACATATTTTATTATGTACTAGTACATATTTTATTATGTACTAGTAAATGTTTTATTATGTAATAGTAAATATTTAGAAGTTAAAGTGAGACTAGTCATGCTAATGCCTACCTCCTGGATTGTTGCAATGGTATAAAGCGATAGTGTACATAAGTTGTTGGGCTCAGGAGAGATTCAGTGTGTTTTTAACTGAAAAACCAGTGGGATAAAGATATAGAGAGAAAGGAAAAGACCTCATGAGACACTCAAACTTGAGATGCTATCAGACCATAGATTGTTTGGACTCAGGTATTTCAGCACTTTTAGGGTGGGATAGCAGGAATTGAATACAATACAAACACTGACCTACATCCCACAGCCCTTTTTTAGTTTTTAGTTTGAGACATGGTCTTGTTAAGTCACTACATTGATAAAATGCACAGAGTGGGCTTGAACTTGTGAGCTTGTTGCCTCAGCTTTCCAGAGTGCTGGAATTACAGGCATGTGCTGCCACGCCCTGCAGAATCGGCACTTTGATATACTGGGTTATTTTGGGGGGAGGTGTTATTATCATCTTCGTCTCTTCCTTCCTCTTCCTTCTCCTCTTCCTTTTCTCCTGCTTGTCCTCTTCCTCCTGTGTGTGTGTGTGTGTGTGTGTGTGTGTGTGTGTTTAGGATTCCACATGCTAGGAAAGTGCGTTACCATTGAGCCACACCCCCAGGCACCTTGTACACATTTATTTAGCCTTTGTGACAACTACAGAAGATGAAGGCTAGCTCATTTTACTGATGGATAAATGGAGACTTGAACACTGATCTGCATGGCTGCAAACCCAGGCCCTCTTCTTACAAGGAGAGCTTTGGCTCAGGTTGACATCAGAGTGGGAGTCACCTTCATGAAAAACCTGTGCCATCTCCCGTGGAGCCCAGCTTCTACATGATCCCAGGCGCACTAAGATCTCTCCTTCTGAGGTGACTCGATGCATGGCCTTATTCTCTGCCCTCATCCTCCACTTCTCAGCCATGGAAACTCAAGCCCCATTCACTGAAGGGGCTGGTTTAATCCTGAGTCTAACTCTAGAGTCCAAACCCTCAAAGGTTACAGCTAACTCGGGATAAGTGTCTTAACATCCCAAAACACAGTGATTCTTATCAGAGAGGTTTGGCTTTTGATCTGCCACCCCAGAGCAGTAAATGTTTTTTACTGTTTCTTTCCTGATAACCTGTTTTACTCAGAACCAAGTCAGTTTCTTTTAAAAAGTCAATGCAGATGATGCTGTTGAAATATATAAAACATTTAAGAATAGTTTCTTTTTAATTTTCATTTTTTATCAGAACCGTGTGTACAGAATGAGCACATTCCTTGTGGGAATGGGTACACATATGTGACACATCTTAGTTTCTTTTCTATCGTCTCTCTCCCTCTACCACTTGGTCCCTTTCCTATTTACAAAACACCTACCTCCCTTCTATTATCTACCTTTTATCCTGCTCTTTATTTATAGTTTGCATTTCTTATGTCAGAAAAACCTTGCAATATTCAAACTTGTATGTCTCATTTGTTTCACTAAACATTATAGTCTCAAGGCATATCCATTTTCCTACAAATGAATCAAATTTATCCACCAGTATAGCACAGTTGTAATAAATACCACATTTTCTTTAAACATTCATCTGTTGATGAACATACAGGCTGCTTCCAAGATTTTGCTATTATGAATTGTGCTGCTATAAATATAGGTATACATATATCACCGTCACATGATGTCTTTAACTCTTAAGAAGATACCTAGAAAGATGATAGCTGGGTCAAGTGGAATTTCTAGCTTTAGTTTGTTAGGAATCTCTATACTCATTCCACAGTATTTGTTCTAGTTTGCATTCCTACCATCAATGTAGAAGGTTATTTTTTTCTCCATAGCTTCTCTGCCATTTGTCATTATTTGATTTCTTCATGGTACCCATTCTTTCTGGAGTAAGATGGAATGTCAGTGTTCTTTTAATTTACATTACTCTAATGACCAGAGATGTCAATGAACATTATTTCAGTGTTGGCCTTTTGGGAGTGTCTATTCATTTTAGTTGTTCATTTTTTGAATGGGTTTTTCATTTATCAGAATCTATTTTTTTATTTTTATTTTTTATTTTTTAGTATATTTTTATATATTAGCCTTCTGTCAAGGAGTAACTGGCAAAAATTTTGTTCCATTCTGTAGGAACTCTTCACTCTTCACTCTGTTGATCATTTCCTTTGTTGTGCAGAAGCCTTTTAGTTTGATATAACTCCATTTGTTTATTATCGATATTATTTCTTGTACAAATTTGGATTCTGTTTGGAAAGTCTTTACTTATGTCTGTGTCTTCAAGAATTTTACTCATTTTATCTTGCAGCAGATTATTTCTGTTTAAACATTTAGATCTTTGATCAGTTTTGATTTTAGTTCAGTACATAGTAAAATATTGGGTATGGATTCAGTCTCTGCATGTAGATAGCCTAGCACCATTTACTAAAGATGTCGTTTTCTTGAAGATCTGATAATTAGAGGTGCTCAGGATTGTTTCTGCATTCTCTGTTCTGGCCCCTTGATCCACCTACAGTGTCTACTTTTGTGCCAGTACCTTACTGTTTTTGTCACTGTGGCTTTTGTAATATAATTACAAATCCTGGATTGTGATGACTTCCACTTTGCTCTTGTTACCCAGGATTACTTTTGCTATTCTGGAGCTCTTAGTTTCCATGTGAATTTTGTGTTGTTTTCTCTAGTTCTGTGGTAATTACTGTTGGTATTTTGGTTGGACTTGTGTTAAAGCTGTATATCAGTTTTGAAAATATCCCCATTTTGAAAATAGTGGTTCTGCTTAGTTAGGAACAGGAAATACCTTTCCATTTCTGGTGTCCTCTTGGATTCAGAGTATAGTACTGTAGTTTTCATTCCCTAGTTCTTTCATTCTCTAGTTCCTGGGTTACCTTTCCTAAGCATTTAATTTTTTTAATACTGTTGTATTCTTATTTCTTTCTCAGTGAAATCATTATGGAGATAGAGGAATGTTATTGATTTCTGTGCATTGGTTTTGTATCCTCTTACATTATTGAGTCTTTTGAGGGAAGTTTTTTGAGTCTTCATGCAGAGGATCATGTTGTCTGCAAATAATAATTTGACATTTTCTTTCCTATACATCTCTGTTTTTGTGGAGCACCACTCAGACTGCCTCAGAGATCAGGGACATCTCAGGACACCTGAGGATGTGACCTTGCTTGTGCAGCACAAGCACACAGTGGGATACAGTTATGTGACCATGATGTAGCACAGATAACATGCATGCACTGGTTATAGCACTACGTGAGAATGTACGTATGAGATAACAACTTGGAATTATACAGTAAAGACAGAGATGGCTCTTACGCTCTTGAACTGTGCTCTGCTCCATGCTGCCTGCTGTTGTTGCTCAGCTGTCTGTGTACACATGCAGAGGCCTTTTTCATGCATCACAAGCAGTCACACTGCTGCTACTCTTCCTACTGGCTGGAATGACTGCTGTCCATTGCAGGCTTGTGTCATGACTAGACCCATTAGTGTATCTGGTGTCAGCTGGAAGTCCCCCCCCTTTTTTTGTTGTTGTTTTTTGGTACTGCGGATCAAACTCACAACCTCATGCTTGCCAGGGAGGCGCTTTGGCCACTGAGCTAACCCCTGGCTCCACCTCTTTCCTTTTTGTATAAGGACTAGGGATCAAGTCGTGTAATCTATCCTCCTGGAAGAGTTCCTGGAATGTGTACATTACAGGTCCTAACACTGTTGCAAGTTCAGCTGCCAAAGGGCTCGCCGAGAAAGAGGCCGCTGAGAAAGAGATATGTCCCCCAACATGTGAAACCCCACTCTTGGGATGGGCTATCCACGTCCATACCAGCCCTTTATCTGTTCTGTGATTCCTCACAGGCATGCAGAGCAGTATACAACACTGCTGTTTCTCAATCAGGGAATGCCAGCCCTCATTTCCCTTCCTCAGCCATGACCAAAACCCAACAGGTTGCTTCTGCTTCCCCTGTTCTTGCCATAGGTACCAGCCAAATCCATTGTCACCCACACTGATGATTAGGGTAAGTGGCAGGGTAGGATCAGTGACTCATAGGGCTTGCACCAGTGCAGCATCCCTCTTTGAGTCTTGAAAAGCAGCTTCCACTGTGTCTATCCAGCAAGCAGCTTCCACTGCATCTGTCCAGCCCCATGTCGTGCCCCTTTTGGTCACTTGCTATAAAGGGCACAGCAGGGCAGCTAGGTGAAGTACATCCACCAGAACCCTAGCAAGCCCACGTGTGCGTGTTCCCACACTGGTGTTCTGTCACGGGTCTGGTTTTATCCAACGATGTAACACCCAACAATTCGACAGACAGGCCAGTTCCCTGCACCTTACCTTTGTCCACAGCCCACCCCCATGCCCACAAAGCTTCCTTAGACTGTGCACAGTGGTTTTCAAATCTGCAAGACTTTCAGAGGTTAACACAATATCATCAATACAAAACAATGACATACGGCGTAGCTTGACCCAGGTGGCCAAGTCCTGGGCCACTAGGCAATGACATAGACTAGGCTATGCAAATAGCATTGTGGCAGCATTTGCAAGGTCCGTTACCTGCCCTCCCTGGTGAAGGCAGCTTGGTCCTGACTGCCAGCATCAGGGTGAGATTTCACAGTTTTTGCACTACCTGCCTGGCTTCTGCACGGGCCATACTGATGGGCTCTGTACAGACAGTATTGCCCCTGCTTTTTCCAATTTCAGTGCTATCTGTCCCGTTGCTTTGTGACTTCCGGGTAGCCATTAGTGCTTCATGCACACAGCACACATGGGCTGTTGGGAGAGTCAGCAGTGATGGTGTGGATGGTCTCAGACTAGTTTGTACCACATGAATTCACAACTGTGAAGCACCCTGTGTGGTGCTGAGGCAGGCACCAGTCAGCGTGTTCATCCCCAGTATACTTGCTGTAACTAGGGAAACATAAATGTTATACAGGCGTGGGAGCAAGCACCTAGCAACCAAAGTCACCTGGGCCTTCTGGACTGTGATATACTGACCTCCGTACCCTTCTATGCGTGTGGTAGGTCCTGTAAAATGTCTAGGTTGTCATATATTAGCATTGAGTCAGCTCTGTATCCACCAACGCTTGTATGTGCTGCACATTCTTTGGGACCAGTAAATAGTCAACTCCACATGTGGCCTCTGGTCTCCTGGGACCCCCAAGACCCAGGTACCATGGTCTGCCTCCTAATCAGGGTCACTTCGTGCTTCACTAGGGCTGTTTTGGCCTTCTGGCCCTGGCTCATTAGTCAGTATTGCTGCTCAGGGAATAAACGCCACAAAAGGCTGTCTGTCAGACTTATCTGTGACTAGGCTGGCAGCCAGCAGGTTTGTCCAGATTGGGCACCGACCGACCTTCAGTGGCTGCACAGCTCGTCCTTAGGGGATGACCCTGCTCACCCAGGTCCCTGCTTCTTTTTCCCCTTTACCAGATCTCACCTTCCTGTGGCATTTTACTTCCACGTCTCCTAGCCTGGCCAAGGCATCCACAGCATCTTGGACCTATGATCTGTAAAGGGGCTGGGAGGGATGCTGCTGGCCCACTCGCCAGGTTATGTCCTTCACACGGAGCCATCGGCAGCTCCTGATCTGGGCTACAGCACTGCAGTGTAAACATCACTTATCGCATGCCCGTTTCACATAACACAGTTAGCAAGTCGAGATGGTGACTTGCTCCAGCAGGTCACCTGGGTTTTTGCAAACCAGGTGAGCCACTGCTGTCAACCAGTTTATCACAGGCTGATCACCTGCTTCTGGGGCCGTCCTCTGTACACCCTGCAGAACCCATCTCGTAGAGGGGGTGCTTGCTATGCTGGCTCTTTGGGACATTCCTGTGGGCTTCACTGTGTTATCAACCCCCTCATCCCACAGCCATAGCAGCCACACAGGCACTGTTTCACTCACCTTCTGTTTTAGTTATTTTGCCACCTCTCACCGCTCCATGGTTATGTAGGTCCTGTGTCTTGTGTGCAGGGCTAGAGGAAGGTGGTCCTCCTCCTCGGGCCAGGAGTTCCTCTACCTCTGCTTTGTGATGAATAGCTGGCCTAGCGTGCAAAACCAGGGGTTTTCCCTGAGGTTCTCTCAGACATGAGGACTTATGCTTCTGGAGACTCTTTTTCTTTCTTTCTATCCTTCTTTCTTTTCCAAATCCATTTTATGTCAAGAAGAAAAAAAAACTAAAACAAAATTTCAAAACATGTCAATCGGGGCAGCAATGTTACATACATTGTGCATTGTCATCCACAAATCACTCACCAAGATCACAAGACTTCTGCATTCAGATACACGAACAATATCAACACAGATCTTTCTCTTCAGCAAACTCAGAGAAATCAGTGGTATAACTACCTTAGCTATTTTTTTATATACATCATATGTTGTTTCTTTCAGCTCCTCACACTGAGACAATACAATGGTTGCACATGTGTGTCTTATTTATTTCACTAATGAGTATGGTCTCAAGTGCATCCACATCTAGAGGCATTTCTGGAGGAGGCAGTGCTTCCCATGCCTTGAAACATGAGCTCCACAGCAACCAGCCATTACTCAGGGTCCTCCTCTATCTGCTGCAGCTGGTCTGCTTGCCAGACATGGCCATCGCCCTCTTTGTTTTTTTTTTTAAGGTGCGGGGGATTGAACTCAGGACCTCACATTTGCCAAGCAGGTGCTTGTGCCACTGAGCTAAACTCCTGGCCCTCCCCATCGTGATTTATGCAGCAAAAGAGAATGAAAAAGAGCCAAGCCACCTGCCCCACTGTTTCACGGTGAGGGCAAGGAAGTTTTCTGTCTGTCACTTTCAAGGCTTTCGAGACATCCCAGGGCTCCAAACAGACTAGTCTGTTTCCCAGTTCTCCAGGGCCTTTCACAGAGCCAGGAAGGTGGCTACAGGTAGCCATGGAAAGGCCAGGGTTGCTTATCAGCTGTTCCCCGGGGCTGTCCCTTGCATTTGGGCACTGTTTCCACAGCCTTCATGGGACCACTCACTAACTATGCCAGTTGTTGGCCTGCTCAGGGGGCCCAAGGGAGATATTTGAGGGTGAGACCCTAGAGTTAAAGAATTCATGTGTGCAAGACAGCAACAACAGCAGGCAGCATAAAGCAGAGCAGGGATCCAGAGAGCCACCTATGTCTTTATTGTATAGTTCTTATACAGGTTGTTATCTCATGTTCACAATCTTATATAGTGCTGTAACCAGCACATGTATGTTTACCTGTGCAAAGTCATGGTTATATGACTGTACCCCCACAGTGCACCTATGCTAGACAAGCAGGATCCTGTCCTCAGGTCTCCTTAGACACCCCTGAGCTTTGATGCAGTCTTGAGTGTTCCCCACAGTGCCACATGGCTACAAACTGAGAAATGAATTAACAGTTTGTCATAGGTCCATGTAATGGAATATTGCTGAGGAGAAAGAGGAAGCAGTGATTGATTTATGCAGTATTACGGTTGAACCTCAAAAATGATATGCTGAACAGAAGAATCCAGGCTCAGAATACCACATACAGTGATTCCATTTACATGAACTTCGTAGCAGCTGAAGCAGAGAAGTGAGGGTGTTTTGGGGCTGGTGAGCAAGGATTGATCATAGAGAAGCACAGAGACCCACTTGGAACCCACTGATCCCTGTAGTCACCACAGAGCTGTTACACAGGCGTGTGCATTTGTTAAAACATGAACTACACTTTATTTTTATTTTTATTTTTTTATCGGTACTGGGTATTGAACTCATGACCGCGCACTTGCAAAGCAGGCACTTATGCCACTGAGCTAAATCTCCAGCCCCACAAACTACACTTTAAATGTAACCATTTTATTATAGGTAATGCTAATTTGGAAAATAAAATTTTAAAAAAGGATTACAACTGTTGTGTACCAGCGCAGCACTCAAGGTTCCTGGGGGGGAAGGATGGTGAGAGGATGGAAAAATAAAGAAGAGAGAGAACAGCTGGGGTCAGGTGGAGCCCTCAGTTCTGATGGGAGGGAAGGAACTGTCAACCATTGTAGCACGCTTATTATACACTCAGAAGCGTGATGCCAAGTTCAGCCCCTCTGCCTAGCAACTTGTTTGCCTGGCTGGCCTGGGCCCCTTGCCTTTCTGGAGCTGGATTAGCTCGTTTATGTGATTCACTTTGGGCTTTCTGTGTTCCCAGGGCTGGCCTTGCTTTAGCCCCACACATGTGATCAGTCTCCAGATTCAGCTGCTCATTACATATAACCAGTTCCTAAAATAATGAAGTGCAGTTTTTTTTAGAGCAAATGAGGAAAAAAATAGTCTTACTTAAGAGAAAACCTGACTTTGAGTCTTACTGTTATTCTATGAAACATCAAAATTTAATCACATATTCACACACTAATTGCTAATCAAACTGTGTCACCCTAACAGTGTTTCCCAGTGGTTTTGTGGAGTGTTAAATCAGTGGATTTTTTTTCTATTTTTCTTTCCTCAAAATACAGAATATAAATCGTATGAAACAGATATCTTCTATTACCAATCAAGAACTAAAGATAATGCAGGATGACCTCAATTTTAAATCTACTGAAATGCAGAAATCACAAAGTACAGCTAGGAATTTGACTTCAGGTGAGAAATGGTCTAAACTTTCATACTTTTTTTTTTTTTTTCTGTAGCAAATTAGAACTTTAAAAATGTATCATTGTTATCCTCTTGGACCTTTTCTGAAAATCTCACTGAAGAATGATGTAATTTATGGTTGCCTATTACCCTGATCATTTGTAGTCTCTATTTTGTGTAACTTTTCCCATCAACTTACTAATATTACATTGATTTATTTTCTTTTATTTAATGTTTATTGAATACAGACTTCCCTCACTTTCAACAGTTGGACTTAGGAATTTTTTTTTAAACTTTGCAATGCTGTTTTTAAACTCCACTTCAAATGTTGGGTTTCGCTCTTATTTGAGGCCAGTGATAATGTAGTTTGCTGCTCTCTCATGATGCTGCTCAGCAGCAGTGTGCTCCCGTCATGAGAGCAAACCTTTAATAGCCTGCAGTGTACTCTTGCTAAGCTATGAGACTCAGTAGGTTAAGTATATTTAGTAGACTTTTGACTTTAAATAATTTTCAACTTACAATGGATTTATTGTGAAGTAACCCTGCATTCATGCCTGTACCCTATCCTGGGAATTGCCAAAGATAAAGCTGGATGCTAAAGTAGGAAGGATAAATTTTAATCAGTAATATAGTAATAGAGTAGAAAGAGGGTCTAGTGTGAACTGAGTTCAACTTTAGTTTGTACAGAGGTGACTAGGCATTTTAGAAGGAAAGGACTCTGAAGATAACAATAAACAATGTATTAATTATCATTACCCTCCTATTGTTTTGAAATTCTGTTTTTTTTTTTTTTTTAAGTTGAAAAAAGAATGAGGCAGCCAGGGTTTAGCAGAGTAAGCGAACTGAAAAACTACCTTGGGCTTGTCGGTGTACAGTAAATGCTGATTAGGCTGGTTGCTGTCTGCTTCTGGTTACCAGAGTCAGGACTTTGTCTTCCCATAGAAACAGAGAGAGAGCCCCTTGTCTCCTGGTGATTCCTTCATAAAGGAATGGCTCTCAGATCCTTGAGAAATCGACA
>PVJX010002249.1:123448-134390 GCA_004027295.1 Dolichotis patagonum | reverse complement strand
TTTTTATCAATTCTTCTTTTACCTGGGCAAGTATTTCTGATTTGAATTTCTCCATAGCTTTCCCTATTTGCATATTTATTTCATTTGATATCATTTCAGACATTTCAGGTGTATGGCTTCTTTTTTCTTCTATGTACACAGCTTCTAAGCTTTCTTGGGGAGGTCTAGGGCTTTGAGCCTGCCTTTTGGTCTTTCCTTTTGTCATTTTTCTATATTTCCTTGCTTTGGGCGGTGTTCCAAAACTTTCTCTGCATGTGTGAAGAATTACCTCTTGCAACCTCGGTTCCTGGAGGGGCAGTGGCTTCCCCACAGGCTCTTGGCTTCCTCACAGGGTCCTAACTCCCCTCTGTGGGCTCCTGGCTCCCTAAGTTGTAAGGCGAATGCTGGCTGTGGTCACCCCAGAACCTGTGGAATCTCAGGCAGGCCAGGCAGCCGTGCTTTGTCCCAGGCAGGTCTCCAGGAGGTTCCCTGTGAGTGAAGTGTGGTCCTACATGTCCCAAAGAGTCAGGGCAAAATGCTGGTTTCTGCAAAGTTCCCTGTCCCAAACAGACCTGGCCAAGATGCCAGTCTCCACAATATTCCCAATCCAAACAGCCCAGACCTCTCTGCGGGTCCGGGAGGTTCCCGGTCCCAAAGAGTCAGGCCGCAATGCTGGTCTCTGGGAGATTTCCTGGGGGTGAAGGGCGGGGCTACAGGCCCAGACAGACCTGGCCCAGATGAGGGTCTCAGGGCAGTTCCCTGCAGATGAAGGGCAGGCCTACCAGTCCCAAACAGTCGCGCCAAGATGCTGGTCTGTGCAGACTTTCAATCCAAACAGCCCAGGCCACTATGCGGGTCCCGGAGTTTCGGGTCCCACAGAGTCAGGCCGCGATGCTGGTCTCTGTGAGATTTCCTGGGGCTGAAGGGTGGGGCTACGGGCCCAAACAGACCTGGTCCAGATGCTGGTCTCTGGGCAGTTCCCTGCAGATGAAGGGCTGGCCTACCAGTCCCAAACAGTCGCGCTGAGATGCTGGTCTGCGCAGACTTTTAATCCAAACAGCCCGGGCCATTCTGCAGGTCCCGGAGGTTCGGGTCCCACAGAGTCAGGCCACGATGCTGGTCTCTCTCTCATATAAAAATCTTACGGAAAATTAGAGTAGATGATCTTTATCTAAATCTGATAAAAGCTGTTTGTGATAAACCAACAGTCATCATCATACTAACAGACAAAAACTGAAATCTTTTTCTAAAATCAGGAACAAGATAAGGATTTTCACTGTCACTACTCTTATTCAATATAGTTCTGGACACAATATCCAAAGCAATTATATAAGAGAAAGAAATAAAAGGAATAAAAATAAAACGGAAGAAGTCAAATTATCATTTTTTACAGATGACATGGTACTCTACATTGAAGACCTGAAAAACTCCACCAAAAACTTCTAGATTTAGTAAGCAAATTCAGTAGTATAACTGAATGCAAAGTCAACATCCAAAGTAAATAACCTCTCTGTAAATGAATAACAAACTCACCAAGAGTGAAATTAGGAAGCAACATGTTTCATAATAACATCCAAAAAAGAAAGAAAGAAAGAAACACCTAGGTATCAAACTAATGAAGGAAGGAAAGACCTCTATTTTCAAAACTCTATTACTCTGAAAAAAAGAGATTGAAGAGGGTATCATAAAATGGAAGGATATGCTTAGTTCTTGAATAAGAAGAAACAATATAGTGAAAATCATCATATTTCCAAAATTGTTGTACAGATGTAATGCAATCACTATCAAAATTCCAATAGCATATCTCACAGAATTAGAGAAAACAATCCTAAATTTAATTTGGAACCAGAAAAGACCTAGAATAGCAAAGGCAATCCTAGGCAACAAAGACAAGGTGGATGAGATATCACAATCCCTGACTTGAAATTATACTACAAAGCTAGTGTGATAAAAACTGCATAGCATTGCAAAAAAAAAAAAAAAAAAGACCTGAAGATGAATGGAATAACTCCAGATTTACTCAGTCACTTTATCTTTGACAAAAGATCCAAACACTGAAAGAAAGATAGCCTTTTTAATAAATAGTCCTGGAAAAACTTGTGTTCCACATGCTGAAGATTAAAACTAGACCCGTGTTTTTCAACATGCATTAAACCAAAATCAAAATGGGTCAGATATCTAAATATTAAAACAGAAACACTATATCTGCTGAAAGATAGAATAGGTAAAACTCTTAAAGACATTGGTGTAGGCAAAGGCTCTATGAATAAAACCCTGATCACACATAAAGAATCAATAATTGGAATCCTATCTTATTAAAAAGATTTGCAAAGCAAGAGAAACTAGCAACAGAGTGAAGAGTGAGATCAACCAGTAGCAAATACTGGTGGAGCTGCGAAGAAAAAGTAAATCTTTTCCACTGTTGGTAGAAATGTAGGCTGGTGTGACCACTGTGGAAATCAGTGTAGAGAGTACTTTAAAAAGTTAAAACCAGAGATTCCATTTGACCCAGCTACTCCCCTTCTTGTTATCTTCATGAAAGAATTAAAAGCATCATGCCACAGTGATATATGCATGTCTATATTTATAGCAGCACTGTTTGTAATAGCTAAATTTGGGAAACAGTCCAAATGCCCATCAACCAATGAATAGATGAAAAAGATACGGTTTTTATACAATGCAGTAATGCTCAGCCATAAAGAAGGATAAACTTGAGAGATTTTACCTCGAAGTCATATTCTTAAGTGAAATGAATCAGGCACTCATGTGTAAATACCACATTGTTTCTCTGAGGTGAGAAACTAAAAGCGGTAGGGACCAAAATGTATAATAGATATTGTGAAATAGGAAGAAAATGTTCAATTTGGCAGGGGAATGTGGAGGAGGAGGGGGTGGGAAAGAAGGGAAAAGAAAAAATGAGAAAAGAAGGAAAAAATGGAAGCAAACCTTTTGTGAATAAGATGGAAAATACGGATATAAGGGAGGGTAGGGGAATGAGAAAAAAATCAAGATATATTATGTATAGGTACAAATTCTCTGTAATAAATGTGATCACTATGTATACCTAGGTATATCAATAAACTTACTTAATTAATTAAAAAAATGACCAGATTTCATAAGAGTAAAGGGAAATTAAAAGGTCTCATTGAATCTATGTGTTGAAAAAATAAACAATTTATCATACATTTAGAAAAATGCAGTCTACAAACTGATAGTATGAGAAAGGAATGAGTTGAATGATGAAGATTTTGGCATTTTTTCCACACTGTTCCTTACTTAGTTTTTTAAATTGGTATTCCACTTTTAAAAAGGCATTTTTGAGTGAAAATATTGAAGAGATTCATGTATTTCTAAAAAGACCTCTATTAGTTCTTTAGCATTTGTTACTTGAATCATTTTTGCTAATATTTATTGTTGTTTTTCTCTTCTTTCACTGTCACATGGTCAAGCTCTTGAAAAGTTCTTATTTGTAGATGGGCTGCTGTATTTTCCTTATAGCCCTTCATCATCATTTTCATCGACTTCTAGCTTTTCATAAGACTTGTGAAATAACTTTGCATTGGACTCTGTGTCCTAACCAAAAGACTTGCTCCAACTGATTGATCCCTGATGGGAGAGGATGATTGGTAGTGTTAAACTGAAAGAGTTGTGTGAGTGGAGGCTAAATTCATTAAGTAGTTAGAAATTACTTTGGAACATTTTGAGACTTTGAAGTCAAATTGCTAGACATGGCACTTAGATAAGAAATACTTCAATGACAAGAACCCCTATAGAAGACTAAAGAAGTTAAGGACAATCACCTGAGGTTGGGGTGACTAGGTTCTAGTCCCTATGGTGTCAAGATTCCTATGGTCAAACCCAGTACCTTCATGTTTCATACCTATTCATACCTATAGCAATACAGCTACCTTGGCTATTTCTCAGGTTCCTGCAGCAATCAAAATGAATCTGGTATGGAAACTCAGGTTCTTTGTTATGGGAAGGTGGCTGAAAAACCATGATTCCTTAGTATTTTACAGGAAAGGCAAGGTCCCATTTAAATCTGGCATTATTGGTAACACCATTGCTTAGCTTTTCCTGTGCCTGGATGTGGAGCAATTTTGAGGGAGCTTTGGGGTCTGATGTTGTCCTTGCACAGCATAGGGGAAGCAGCTCTCTTATGATAGGCACAGACTTCTGGAAGCAACCTAAACAAGTCTCCCTTGATAATGGACCATCCTGCTGTCATTTGGACTAATATAATGAGTAGTATTATGGGAAGCTTGGGTTTCAGTTGCTTCTGGCCATTTCTAAAAGGTGTTAGTCATCCAAGACCCCAGGCAAAATTATAAAGGGTAGAATCCAAGGAAACTTCTGTTCTACAGATTCAACTTTTGTTTTAAAGTACTCACCTAAACCACTATATTCCTAAGAGAAGTTATCCCTCTAATCATGCCTTCCAAATGTCATAAAAAAAGAAGTAATCAGAACAGCAATGACAACGATGGCAGCAGAGTCCATGTTCTTGCTCTCTTTGCTCCAGGACAATTATAGAATATACTGAAGAACTTGGGGGTTCATAGGAAAGGGCAGGGTATTCCTTACACACACCAATCAGAATGGGAAGACCTTAAATTTATGAGACTTATCCAATAGATTAGCTCATTTTATTCTTCTGGTAATTCTATGTTGTATACAGCTTACGTGGGTTAATGTTTGGTTGTGCAACAAAACCCAGTTTAAAATGACTTGAGCAAAACTTTGAGTGTGTAGGTGGCAATGGTATCAGATTGAAATGATGCAAGATGCAAACCCATTATCCTTTCTCTTGGGCTGCTCCACGTATACAAGCTTCCTTCTTTATAGCAAATAGCTTTTCTAATCTTAAGCTGACATGCTCATGGAACCAAGTGAAATGGAAGAGAGAATATGCCTTTGCTCACCTAACCTGAGGTACACTTTTAAGAATTGTGCCACTCATGCCCTGGGTTCAGCTTTCATAAGTTTATTATGTGGCTCTCTTCTCAGCTCCAAATTGAAGGATGTCATATTGGCAACTCAAAATCAGCCATGATGGGGATTGGAAATTGCTACAATAATGGGAATTTGTTTACAGAGCCGGTTGTTAAACTTTTAGCAGTGCATCGCTGTTTGTATTCATCTTTTAAGGAATGACGAAAAGAATGAATTTAAACTTTCATATATTTTTGGAGGTAGTTGAATATAGGGTGTGTGATGACTAAATTAGTCCACTGATTGGTTTGGCATAGTTCTGGGTAGGCTTAAGGCTGCCCCACCGTGGGTGTGAGTGGCATAAAATATAAAAAACAGAAAGAGGGCTAGTGTGCTACCTTGTTGCTTGCTGCCTTCTGCCTTCCACAAACTATTTCTCCTTTGTGATGCCACCCAGCCTTGGAGGCACCCAGCTACTAATGAAACTTTCTAAAAACTATGAGCCAAATGAACCTTTCCTCCTTTAACTTTGGGTGTTGGGTATTTTGCATTAGCAACAAGCAAAGTTACTAAGACATGTGACTTAGGTGCTGGACATGGGAATCAACCACAGTGAAACTTAATGGTGAAATATGAGAGAGGATGATGATCTAAAACATATCTAACACATTGTTATTAAGAAAGAGGGACAATGAATGGGTGCTAGCTACAGACAGCAGATTTTCTGTATAGAACCCCAAACTACTGGTTCTGTTTGTCAGATGAGGGAGTAGAGACTAAACTGATGCTCAGAGTTTCATTAGAGGAAACGCAGGGTTGGACACTAGCACCTAATGCTTCTGTACATCAAATTCAGTATTCTGTTTCTTATATATCTTTATTCTTGCCTGATGAAGGGTCTATATAGCTGAGAGATAGCCAAGCCTGGGATGGCACACTCAGTGCTGTTCAGCAACCTTTTCCAACTGATGCTCAAAGGGCAGTGAAATATCCCTGGTGAATGGTGAATATTCCTGAACTGCTCTACTGGCACTGAATTCAGGCCAATGTCTCCTGTCCTTTCTGATCTTACTGAAAGGTCCACTTAGCTGTATTCACCCTCCGGAAAGAAATCTGGTGGAACGAACTTGCCAGCAGTCACTGGTATGAGTGTGGCTGCTATCGAGATTGGGCTTAATGAAATGTACACTGTCATTCAGCGAAGAGCCAGCTTGTTGCAGGAAAAAGTAATTCTATTTATTTATTTATTTGTTTATGTATTTATCTTTTTGAGACAATGTTTTTCTATGTGGTTTAGGCTGGCCTTAAACTCACTCTGTAGCCCAGGCTGGCCTCAAACTCAGCAATTCTCCTGCCTCAGCCTCCCAAGTGCTGGAATTACAGGTGTGTGCCATGACACCTGGCCTTTCTTTTTATTTTTTTCAAATGGCATTGGATTTTCTTTCGGCAGTTGGATTCAAAAAGTTCTTTACTATGAGTTCCTTCTTGACCAGGGGGTCTCTGTTGCCTACAGGAATGTAAAATATACTGCACTTTGGTGAACAGTCATCATTTCATGTCCTGGAAGATATTGCTGATCACTGTGGGCCTTGATTTAATTTGATTAAAACTAAGACCTTGAGATGATTCTCTTGGTAATTATTTTCAACTAATTAACCTGTTTTGAATATGAAACCTACTACATCACTTGCTTTTATTGTGTACCTCACAGTAAACACTTTGATATGCTTTCTTCCTTTAGAACTTTAGTAACATCTAATAATGTTACACTTCATTACACTGATAGTATCTTCTTTCTTGATTCACTGATGTTAAGTACTGCTTAAATACTCAGGATGTTTGATCGTATTCATGCCACTTCGTAACCTTCTTAATGTCAAGATAGGTACAGAGTAGGTGTTCAATAAATATTTGGTTGATTAATTACCTAAGGAGTTAGAATTAATCACCTAAGGGATTCCTTAGCTGATTAACTAAAGGAATCCGATAGAATGGAAATCTAAAAGTTTTTGCTTACATGGAGTTACCAAAGCAAAGCCTTGAACTATGGATGCTCTGGTCAACTTGCAAACCTTTGTTACCTGCTCAGTGAAGACCTTTCATATAACCACTGGAAGGTATTGATAACTAGGCATGACTTTTACCTTCAAAGAGCTTATGACTTAGTATCAAGGATAAGACAGATTTATGTAACCATCAGAAATGTGGGACTATAAAGGTGATGTGAAGGGAAGAGATTGAAATAGGTGGAATTCACAGGGGTAACAATTGAACACTTCACAGTGTAAAGATACAGTAAAAAGGGAATTTATTCGCCTTCCTTCCTCCAGATCCCCTCAGATCCCTTCTTCCCATCTGCCTGATCTACCACACCCCCTGTGAATAAATGCTTTACTCCTTGGATTTTCATAAGGACCATCTCAGACTATGGAGTTGGGCTAAACCCAAATGCAGTGAGTTAGTGGTCCCCAGATATTGCCATCCCCTATGAGTCAGCGCTTGGAGGATGATGGAGTGGGCCATATGTGAAAACTCCAATTCCTCCAGTCCAAATAGGAGCACAATCTCAGTGGTGCCCTGTAGGGGCAAACTGAAAAAAGACTTCATTCAATGGGCACCCTGGATTGTGTTTCTTTTTTCTCCAGTTTTTGTGATAGTGTCTACTGGGAGTGCTTCCTAATCAATCACTTGTATACAATTTTCATGCCACAGTATCCCCTGGATGGTCTCTGGGGGCCCCAGGCTAACACAAGGAGTGTTTCTCAAGTGTGGTCTATATTGCTGGGAACCTTGTTTAAATGACAGGTGCTAAGTCTACTCCAGACATTCTAAACAGAATCTTGGGAGACAGACCAGAGAATCTGCTTTTATAACAAGAGTCTCAAGTGAGTTTCATTTTTTCTTAAATATGCAGTATTGATTAATGACTATTACAGTTGTGTTATTATAGGGTTGATATTATAAGCAACTCTATGTCAAGTATTTGAGAGAGGAGATTAATAAGGTGGGATATAGACCCTTACCCAGAACCTATCAAAGCACTGAGTGATCAGCTTCATCACTGACACTGATATTCTATGTAAATGGCATCTTTCATTGTATGTATAATATCTGTGCACAGATCCCCGCAACAGCATTTCCTCTTCCCAACAGTGATTTTTTTACATATAAAGTTCACTCTGGAATCCAAGTCCAGTGGTTTTCCATTTTACTTTTTAACATATTTTAAGCAATGGAAACTTAACTGAAAGCTTAGACAGAAGCCCTGTGTGCAGTGCAGATGCGCCCCAAATGTTCTATCTGATGCAGGTAGAGAGACTGGGGCTATGTCTGCTCTGGTTCCTTCACTGCCCTTTTTATGAAGCACAGAAGGGAAACAAGTGGCCAAGTCTCAAATTTCAGTTTACAGGTGGAGAAATCAAGGGTGTGGGAGGTTCTGAAGGTTTCCCAAGACCACAGAACCAGAATCAGGAGACACCTGGTTCATTGCAGTTTTCCACATTCTCTAATCAGAGCTGTTTCCACTAACTCCTAGTAGTTTTGAGAGGAGCTAAATTATTTTCTTATCTCACAGGTTCCTAGGGGTCTGATAGAGTAGAAGAGAAAAAGATTTGTTGTTGCTGTTTGTCTTTAAACAAGGTCACGTGCTTAGTATTCGTGGAGACTCAATTTTTCAGGAGTGGAAAATGGTCTCTGATCTGTTTGCAAAAGCACTGCAGAATTCTCAAAGTGTCGGTGTCCAATTTTTCTTTCTGGTGCTGCAGAATGTTTTTGTACGAAGATCATCAAAAGAGGATGAATAGGACACAGCAAAGCCCATCCCACATCACACAATAACAAGGACCTCACTCGTGTGTTACAGAAGCTGGCCTCAGGGCTTTCTGCCCCATCTCTTGTCACTTTGCTGGCATTCACAATGGCCTGGTAAGATGTACCTCTGTCCATTCCACTCATTCTTTACCCTGCCTTCAGCTGCAGGGAAAGGTCACACTGGCTCAGCCCCAAAGAGTGTCCCTGCTGATTCACTGTGGCTTTCTCTGATCATTATCCAAACCAAGGGACCTCTCACTTGCTAAGCTGTTGGAAGTTCAGACATGCAAAGTTTCATACAATGGCTTCATTTCTGAGACAAACAATCAAAGTAGGCACTTGAGGATGAAGGAATAGCCTCTCTTGGCAGACTTAGTAAAGGGAAGTGGGAATCCTGACTAAGGACATGGTGATCACATCAGCCTTCAGGAAGCAGGTCCTGGGCCCAAGGTTGCTCTCCAGGTTTCAATAGAAGAATATGGGGGAATATTTGTGACCTCCTGGGATGTGCTGCCTACTGGATTTGGGGTTTGCCTTGCCTCTCTCGAGTTATCCCTGGCTTCTTTTCTTTCTACCTGTACTTGTGTATTTGCTCTGGCACATAGCATCCTTCTACGGCTCACGGTCTCCATTTCCTTGTGCCTAAGATTCCATATCATTCTTCAGGGCAATCTCAGCTTGCAGCATTTGAACCTTAATCCCACTTTCTGGATATATAGTTTTATGAAAATAGAGAGGAATGTATTTATCAAAGAAGCCCTTAGTGAAGTAAAGATTCATTTGGACATCAATCATTAAGCTGTTTGTGGAATTAATAATGTGGTTCCCAGTGAGACTCAGGTATACTCTACAGAGACCTTGGAAAGGTCCCGAAAATACCAACAACATACCCAAATATCTGGACAACTGGGATATGAAAAAGACAGTCTTCAAAAAAAGAAGTAAGGGGCCCATAGCAAAAATTGCTGGAGAAAATCAAGAGACCCGATCTGTAAAATCATCTACTCTAGGCATTGTAAGTCATGAAGATTTCTCTTAGGTCTTCTGTTAGAATAAAAATCACCTTACTTTCTGTCTCATCTTCTTTTTTCTCCATTAACTTCTGCAGTGATGAACTCTTTGGCCTATCACATTTCAAGAGCGGCTCTGACATCCATAACTTTGCCAAATTAAAAAGATTTTCTACCTGATTACCCACTGGGTTCCAAATGCCAATCACTTGTGAAGTCTCAGGCTATATATCCATCAGAGCAAACAGAGGCTGATTTGTGACTCTTAAAAGAATGTCCACCCACACAGGCAAAGCTTTTTCTTTGGGAAGATTTCACATAAAGGACACACACACACGCACATGTACACACACACACACACACACAATCACACGCATACCTCAAGTTATAATGATTTCACTGCCCTGAGCTTTGATCTTTCTTTGTTTATTAGTGTAAGAGTCCCAACCAAGAGGTAAGAAGTCCAGAAATCATCCTCCTTAATTGCTCTGGATTCTGGTGGGAACCTAGCTTCTTGCTACCTGATCCTAGGGTAACATTTTTACTAAGTCAAGTTATAGGCTTTGGCTTCATTCACCTTGTGACTTGAGGTTAAATAAAGGCAAAAGTGCCTTAGCACCCACAGAGAGGGTTTGTTACTATGAGCAGATTCCTCTTGAGGGAGTTTAGGTTTAATATAAGAGTGGTGAAGAAAGGGGTAGAGGACCATAGAACTGGAGTAGAGGAATGCGTTTTATCTTTAAAAGACAAAACAGCAACAGGCCTATGTGAGGAGGCTTAGTGGGAAGGATTTTGCGGTTTTCTAATGCCTCCTGCCATCAGAGAGAGGCCAGCTCCCTTCACGTGGAAAAGTGCCAAGCCAGAGGGAAGAGGTCAGCTTCAGACCTCAGACTCATTCAGTTCTGAGAAGATTCAAAGGACTTCACCACTCTAGGGTTCACTGTCTTGTTTGACAGAAACACAGAAGTGGAAAGGAACATTTCCAAAACCATACACATACCCATGGTGGAGGCAGAGCCAGAGTCTTACAAACTAAGTGGCTTCCTACCAAAAATGAGTTTTTATTTAGATCCAAGAAGGGACAAATCTCTGATTTAAACTCAGAGACCAAACCAAAACCCTCATGGCTGTTATTACTGAAGTAGGAAGAAGTAAAAATGACAAGTGGAACTTCAGAGCCAGCAAATCATGTTAGCTACCACCCCCCCCCC